>JAQZBX010066927.1:0-16038 GCA_029593785.1 Cabassous unicinctus
GGAAAAAAAAAAAGGTAACATGATCAAACTTGCAAAATGAGGACAATGAACAGCAAAATTAATAATGCAATATAAATAGTGAAAAAAGTAAGATGGAAGAAATTAAGCAAGCATATTGATTGTTCCACTTAACCAAGCATATTGATGTGAACAGATTGAATTATCCTATTAAAATATAGAAACATAAACTTAGCTTAAAAAAATAAAACATAGCTATATGTTATTTTTAAGAAATACAGTTAGAAGAAAAGGAGCATTAAAAGAAAAACAGTTAAAATTAATGAAGATTAAAAAAGGGAATAAGAAAATACCAGTAAGAGAGCAGGCAGGCAATAATAATGTCAGATAAGTTGGAATGGAGGTTAAAAGCACTGGCTAGGATAATGATGGGTATTTTGTAATGGTAAAAGACAAAATTTTTATAGAATCAATGATAATCATAAATAGTCATCAAACAATGTAGTTGCTAAATATATGATGCAAAAATTTTAGAAAAGCAAAGACAACTTAATAAAACTATACAATTATAGTGTGATTTTTAAATAAGCCTTTTCCAGAATTATGATCCCATAGACAAAAAATAAATAGGACATAGAAGAATCAAATGATATAATTAATAAAGCAATTTAATATGTATTTCCTTCAAATTATAAGTTTGTATTTTTATATGTCCAAAATCAATCAAGCATTTGGCTACAAAGAAAATATATATTGTCTTAAATTAGAATTTTTAAATAAACTAGATATGAAAAATTAAAAATACCAAAAGATTCTTATGTGCTGGAAATTAAGAAACACATTCCTAAATAATCCTTAGATAAAAGAGAAAATCAAAACTAAAATGACAAACTATTTAAAAAGCAAAGAAAGTAAAATACTTTATTTCAAAACCTACGGGACAGCTAAAGCTCTATTCAGGAGAAAATTAATAGCCTTAAATGTCTTTGCTGTTAAAAAAGAAAGATCTAAAATGAATGAATTTTACATCCATTTTAAGATATTAGGGGAAAAATGAACATTTAATTAAACCACAAGAAAATTAGAAGAAGAAATCAATAAAACAGAAAACAAACCAGAACAAGTAGAAAGGATAAATAAATCCCCAACTTTTTCTTTGAAAAGGCCAATCAAATGGGGGGAACCATTTATAATCCTGATGCAAGAAAAGAGAGAGCAAAATTTTAGAAATAAGAAAGAAGACAAAACTACAGATACAGGAGAGATTAAAATTACTGTTTTGGAATATTATGAGTAACTCTATGGCAACAAAAATTTTAAAATTAAAGAAAAAGGATTATTTCCAAACATATACTCTCAAAGTGGACCCAAGAAGAAATAGAAATCATACTATGTCAATTACCATAGAAGAGATTGGAAAGGTGATTCAAAATCTACCATATAAAAATGTAGCAAGACAGGACTATTTCAGGCTGACAGTAGAATTCATCAGTGTTGAAAGAAAAGAGATAAAAATGGAGGGAGAGATGGTGAGGTCAGAGGGAGAGAAGATGAGAAGTTTGGGGGAGGAGACAGTGGAGAGATAGAAAAGGAGGTGTGATGGGGAAAGAGTTTGAGAGTTTAAGCCATAGCCTCCTCTAAAGTCTCCCCTCATCCCACCCAACATACATTTCTACTCTCTTTAATGATTCCAAATTTATGTTCAACATGGGCTCTAAAATTTGTACAACCAAGAGCTTCTGCTGGTAGTTTGGGGTGATAGGAGAAAAACATCTGGGATGCGGGCTCCAAAGTCCTACCTTTTCTCTCAAGGTGGCCTACTCCCATGCAACCTCACATTGGTGATGTGAATCTGTAGGTTTGGGGTTCCTGCACCTACTTATTCTGTAGGTTAGTGAGAAGGTGAAGCACTGGTGAGGGTGGGACAAGATCACTCCAGGAGCTTTTTAGTTTCTCAAGGCTATTGGGCTACTTCAGAGGACACCTGGGCACCTGTCCATGACCTGTGGGCAGGGCTACCTGCATCATACAGACTTTTTCTTAGAGGGGTGGGGATTTTCACTTCTGTCTCATCTCTATCCATGCCCATGAGATGGACACAGCATCTGCTCATCAGCCTGGCGTAATAAGATTTGGTCAGCCTTGAGGAGGAGCTTGTCTGACCATGTTTGGGAAATACCATTGTTTTGCCCAGAAAGATGCTTTTGTAACATTTCATCCCTCTTGTACAATTTCTCTTGGCAAACTAATTCAGTGATTAACAACAATTTATTCAGAGAATTCTTTCTTATATCAAACTAATAGATAATTCATTTTCTATTTTGTACTTACATATCTAACCATCTTGATCATTGTATATTAAAGAATTTCTATGGTATTCCCTGTGATTTTTTTCAAATTTGCTGAGCATATATTTCCCTTTTCTGAATAACTCATCATTTATCCATTTGTTTTCAAATGAATTTGGCAACTTATAATGCAGTTAAATTTTAATTCCTCTCAAGAGCTAAAGTGGAAACTGGGGAAAGAAAAACCAGATACTTGCAGCCAAGGTGGTACCTTGTAAATGACAAAGTATGAAATGAAGTGGAATGAAGAGGGAAGGGAAGAGATAATCTTGTCCAAGTGAGGTGATAGACTTTTTCATATCCAAAATGTTTTGTTCTCCTGGAAATCCAGTAAAAGCATGGCTGAAAGAAAGTTCCCATTCAGACCCAACGCTTTGCGTGAAGATCCTCTGGGCTTAATGGAGAAGAGAGGGATTTTTTTTAGGGAAATTTGGCCATAAGTGAGCTCCCCTTGGAAGCCTGGCAGGGAACTGGAATGCCCGCCCTCCATTATAGTAGTTAGGAAGCCAAATTATGAAATTCATGACTAATTGTTTGTCCTTCTATGGTTAGTGATAACCATTAAAAAAATTTTTTTTTTGAGATACCAGAACTGGGGATTGAACCTGGGACCTTGTATGTGGGAAACCAACACTCATCCACTGAGCCACATCGGCTTCCCTGAGTTGTTTTTCTCGTTTGTTTGCTTGTTGATTGGTTTTGAACCTGGGACCTCCCATGTGGGAAGCAGGTGCTCAACTGCTTGAGCCACATTGGCTCCCCTAACCTTTTGTTTTAAGTAGTATAAATTTCATAAAGCCTCAAATACCCAGAAGCAAATAAAATATTAAATAAATTTCCCATTTTTCACATATTAAACTCAGGTACTTTCCTGAAACTAAATCTCTGCTAAAAGCTGCTAGTTTAACCTAAACTGAGAAATGCTTATCCTTCATAATATAATAAAAGTCATATATAGGCTTCTCATCTATTAATTTGCTGATTGTTCTTCCCTGCTAGGAAATATTTCTCTAACTACTGATACTTAGAGACTCCCTATTTAGTCACTTGTAGTGCCCAGATTGTCCCTGTTTTGACTTTAAAACTTGATCAGTGTGAACTTCCTCCATTCTGGGAAAGCTTTACGTGCTCTCATCAATTAGCTCTGTGCATCATGGCACCTTCAATTTCTAGTCCCTTTCCCCTGACTTACACATAGTCCATGTCTGCCTAGTGGTTCCTCGGGCATAAAGTAGCAAGTTCAAATTTTTTTTTTAATAGGCGGTACCGGGGATTGAATCCAGGACCTCATACAATGGAGGAAGACGCTCAACCACTGAGCTACAGCTGCTCCCTGCAAGTTCAGTTTTAACATCTATTATTTGGTTAAACCTGGCAAGGAGATCATCTCTAAATTACCATTCCTAAAAGCCTAAATGATGCTTTTGTTTACGCATTTAAATCACACTCCTTACTCAGAACCACAACCAGCTCATTTCCAACTTCCTGTGATGTTGCATGATGAAGAGTTATGGACACTTAGGCACAGAGAGAAAGTCAGCTTCAGGGAAAGGGAGTTACAGATTTGTTTGCTTCCACACAGGCTCGAGGAAAGGCAAAGAAGGTGAGTGCTGCAGAGAGAACCCAGGGAGCCGACATCAGGTGCCGGCAAAGAGCGTTTCTGCCTGGGCCTTGACTAGTCACCGCTGAGGGGCTTCTCTTCTTCGCTGCTTTTCACTGTCAGATAGTAGGTGCGGTTGGCCTCTGGATAGGTGACTTTGCTGAGCGGGAGCTTGTAGATGGCGGGATTGTTGGTGGTGAGGAGCAGGAAGAGGAGGGTGGAGAAGCAGAAGGCCCAGGTGCCTGGGGACACACCTATCTGGAGAGAAAAGCATTGGGATTTGAGGAATGTTCCCAGGCCCACAACTTGGGCCAAGGAGCCAGGGGGCCAGGGGGAGAAGGGGTGGTAGAGGTTGAGGATAGGGACCCTCTCTTAGTGAAGGCATTAATGTTTCTAGATTCATAATGCCAGAGTAGTTGGTCATAGACTTTGAGGTCTTGGTACCTTTGAGCACAATCAAAATCTTTTAAGGATGGAGCTGAAAATTGGCCTAAGGATGGTTCCCCACATCCAGCCACCTTCCATTTGTCCATCCACATTCCCCACTGTTGCTAGTTGTGTATCTCTTTTCTTCTTACACACACACACACACACACACACACACATACACACACACACACACCAGGAGCACATCTATGCATATCAATCCTTCTCTGGACAAACCCTAGATAAACCCTGACAGAGGTGCTCTGTGGAGTACCAGCCACCAGCTACCACGACCCACTCAGGATTCTTCCTCAAGACCTCAAGTGTCCTGAGTCCTGGCTGGAAAGGAACACTTTAGGATAGTGCCTAAAAGAATCTAAACTTACCACCGCCATAATATTGGAGAGGGCTGCTCTCACGTATGCACAGAACAGGGCTGTGGAGGAAAAGGACCATGAGAGAATTGGCTTCCCAGAACTTGCCCCTCCCAGCCACTGCCTTGGCAAAATGGGGTCCCAGACCAAGAGCAGAGGTCCTGCCCTCTCTCCCACAGCTTCAGTGTCTACACCACCCCCTGACATCTGGCATGGGTTTTCTGACTATATTAGTTGCATTTGCACATAGGTGTGGCCCATCTCCCTCCAGACTGTGCCTTTCCTGAGGGGCAGAGATTAAAGCTTATAAGTTCTTTTATCCCCTCCCCATTTCCATGGTAGTCTGCACAAAGCCAGGGCTCAATAAACACATTTTGCTTGTCCACACTGACATTGGGGATGGCCTGGCCCAGGCTGGATGGCTGGGTAATGATCTATCTGAGGTCAAGTGGTCAGATTACATGAGAGCTCCCACTAGGTCCCTCCTGTCCAAGATTCTGGGTGGCTGTGATGCTGTCTGATCTTCATTAAGTCTCATTAGGGCTGAAACTTATTTGGTCCCTGGTCCAGGCCCTAGCAGCCAGGCTGCTGGGTTCACCTGCAGGATCTGGGCCCTGAGGGCAGGTAGGGGAGCTCATCTTCTCCCTGGTGTCTCTAGAAGAGGTCCTTCTGCCCCTGCACCTTTGCTCTTTATGTGCCTCTGACCAGTACAACATCCCCTTCTCCTCTTTCCCTAACAAATGCTTCCTTGAAACTGTTGTGATAAAACACAGCCTTCCCCTTAAGCCTTCCCAGATGGTTCCAGCCACAGGAAACAGACCAGAGGCTCTTACAATCTGAACCTCAAAACACCTAGCACTTCTGACTTCATAAATATTTGCTGAGCCACTGTCTCTCTTCCCAGCCACATGCTGGCTGCTAGGGGGAAATGAGAGACATGGAAGTCATGCCCAGTCTCCACACATACATGGGAAAAAACCAAAAGAAATGCAGTTCTGGATGCTATTCTTCTCTTTCCTTGTCTCTAGTTTTACTTACTAGAGTCCTGCTTTCAGGAGAATGTAAGCAACCCAGGACAGGAAGGCTGATGGAAAGAATGGACTGGGGTTTGAATCTCGCTTCTGCCATTAATAGCTGCATTCTAGGGCAAGTTAATGAAGCCCTATGGATCTCATTGCCTCACATGCAAAATGGGGCTGACAATCTCTGCTCATAGTGTTCTTGGGAGGTTCATGAGTTTCCACAGCCCAGATCATGGTGCTGGCACTACAGTAGCTGCCAATAAGGACTGTGGCTTTTTTTGGTCTTTGGATACCTTATTCTCTGCTTATTTTATGGAAATCAACTGCCCATAACTTAATGTTGTGATTTTCTGAGATCTCAGTGATACCAGGTACATCACTGGATCTTTCCAATGGTCTTCATAGACATCATAGTCTTCATAGTCTTAATAATTATTTGTGCCATTGCTTCTCTTCTGCTAGACAATGGCTTCTGCCTCCCCCTGCCCCCTGCCCTGTTACTCTCCTTCTCCTACCCCTCAGCTCCCAGGGGCTCAGTCTGCAGGCCAACTGGGTCCTCAATCCCCTGTGTCTTTCATGCCTGGCCTAGGGCCTGGCCTAACTCTATAAACAGTTGTTGAAGGAAGACCTTTAGCGAGCAGGAATGCTACCACTAGGACATGGGGAAATGCATGTGTGATTTTCTTGAAAACTGAAACACTGCCTAAGTATAATCGCAGTGGTAATGGTGGTGATCCTGTTTGACAGAGGAGCAACCTCCAGTTCTCCGAGCCGCTGGCCCTCCCACCTCTGCCACTGATCAGTGGTCACCAAGGTCACTGTGGGATTCCCACAGTCAAGGGGGAAAGGAAGGGCTAGGGGTACATGGTTGTCAGCTTTCCCAATACCCACCACAGAAGAGTGCCAGCACGTGGGTCTGCCAGGTAAGGGCGTAGAACATGCCTCCAATGGCGATGCAGGAGAGGACGCAGTTGTAACTCCAGAGACCTTTGTAGATTGTCTCAAAGGGTGTGGCCACTGTCAGGGCTGTGGGACAAGGTGGGGTCTTCCTGGATGATCTGGGTTGCGGCACAAGCATCACCCCATGGCTGATGCCAGGTCTTGGGGTGGCAGGCCTGGCCCACTCCTGTTGTTCACCCTGACCCTCAGCCCCTTCCTGTCAAAGGAGCCTTGACAAGAGGCATCTGGTCTTAGGAAACCAACAATGAGGAGAAAGCAATGGTTTTCAAACTGGTCTTCAAAGCCATATGTGACTACTGCTGGGGTGAGGGGAAGCCAAGGAGCTGGGACCCCTAGCCCCTCTCCACTCCTTTGGCTAGAGCATTTGCATTTTTAGCTTGGAGGATTTCATTTCAAAAATGTTTTGCTTCAAATGGTTCAGAAGAATTATGTGTACATACAAAGATAGGTAGGTAGATGGATGATAAAGACATATAGCAAAAGTATGTTAATAGGTGAGTCTGGGTTAAGAGTTTATGTGTCTCTTGTACTAGTTTTATTTTTGCAATAGTTTGATAAATTTGAAATTATCTCCAAATAAAAACCTTTGGAAGTTCTGCTTCCAAGAGTTAAAAACACTGGAATAAGTCAACAGGCTGCTACTTCTGATGCCCCCACCCCAATTTCTGACTCCACTGTCACTACGTATATATATATATATGCACATACATACATACATACATATATATATGTTCATACATAGGCATATATTTATACATATTAAATCACATTTGTGAAATGGCAATCAATTTTTGAGAAATTTTTTTTTCCTTTTAGCCTATTCAGTATTTCAAAATGCTGGGTCTTGTGATTGGTCTGTTACTGCCTACCCCGCCCCCCTGCCCTGTTACTCTCCTTCTCCTACCCCTCAGCTCCCAGGGGATCTCAGTCTGCCGGCCAACTGGGTCCTCAGTGCCCTGTCATCTCTCCACATGTCCTGCTACAGCAATCTGCTCCCTTTGTAGACTCCAGAAAGGGAAAAATAAATCCCTACCCTGACGGTGTCTTAAAACATCAACAAATAACCTAACGACAGAATATTGGCTGTGTGCATGGGAGAAATGACCTCAGGAAAACCATCCTGAGGGCTGCCGGGCAGAGAGAGGGCTCTGTCCTACCTGCCAGCAGCCCCACAATTGAGCCAATGGCTGCATGTAAGCAGATGAGAGGCGAGGCGATGAACAGGGCCACCAGGAACATGCCGCCTGTCAAGGGATTGTCACAGCCGTACACCTGGCCGACCCCGACGGGGATGGCTTGTAAAAGCTGCAAAGTCAACAGAGTCCAGGTCACTCGAGCATGAGCCGATAATGCACAAAGCTGGCCTCAGGGCCAGGTTAGAGTCATTCCTGGGGGAGTAATGGGGTGGAACGGGAGGATGGCTGTGCCCTCCATAGTGGGAGAGAACATGGGAGGGCGTGAGCCGGAACGGATAACTCCTCACTCCATCACCTAGGAGGCACCTGAGCGTCCCTGTTGGGCACAGGGGCTGGGCAGTAATGCTTCTGAAGAACACGGGGCTCTGCTTGGAGACTAGAGACTTTGAGAGGACCAGAGGGCACCTCCTCCCCTAGATGGTGGTTTCAGGGCACTGGGGGATTTTCTCCCCCCTTCTCCCTTCTGAAATCTCCTCCCTTCTGAAATCCTAGAAATATTCTTGGAAATAATCTAGGCCATTTTAGACATGAGGAAATTAAGACCTAGAGGTGATGAATGATTTATGGGTGGCCAAGTCCAGATCAGCCCCTCTAAGCGTGACCCCCAGTTAAAGGGGTCTTGACCACCCTACTGTTTCTCCATCAGGCTGCTGTTGGCAAGTCCTCTTTCATGGGCTGCTGTACCTTCAGTGCTACCCTGGGAATTGTGGGCTCCTAGAAAAAGGAGAAGGCATTTCCTCTGCTTTCAAGGACATTCAGCATTGAGGAAAGGTCATGTGTGGGACATCAGAGAGCAGCACAAAGGCCAAAAGTCCCTGAGCCTGAGTCATTTGGTGGTTTGGAATTTGGGAAGATTAATTTGGCAGTGATGTTGGATGGCCCTTCTCTATCCAGCTTAATCATCCACATATTGGCAGTCCTTTTAGGGCAGAAAAGAAAGGAGGCATCATGGCAGAGTAGGGAGAGCACCAGCCTCGGAGTCAAGGGCTCCAGCTCCTGGGGCAGAGGGGCTCAGCCAGGGGTTCATGTGTGACCATGGACATGTCTCTTCCTATTTCAGGGGACACCTCTGGGCTTGGGTGCCCCCTGTAACATGAGAGGCTGGTCTACTGGATGATCCCTCGAGCTTTAAAATTCTGTAATCTTTTCTCCATCCCCAGGTCACATTACCTCTTTGAGGACAGGGATCCTTTATGGCTGGGTACATAATAGGTGCTTAATAAATATGTATTGATTAGTTCAATACAAAGTTCCCACACTTTGCTGCACACGGGAATCACCTAGGGATCTTTTAAAAAATACTGATACTTGGCTTTCCACCAGGTATTCTGATTTAATTGGCACACGGTACCACCCAGGCATCAGAGTCTAATGTGCAACAGAGTGTGGGGACCCCTGGATTAGTTACAGAAAATCTACTGCTATTGAGTGCTAATTGCATTTCTCCTTGTGGATGAAATTTTGTACTTTGTAGCAAATTGATTTGATTTGGGAGTCAGTCTGATTACTTTAGGGAGGAAGTGTCTGAGGAGTCCAGGAGAGCTTTTAGGCTTTGTCCACCCTTGTCCCCAAATGGGTGGCCTTTTAGTAACCAAACACTGTTTGGATCAGAGCTTACTAACCTGTGAAAGGGATGGAAAGCTGGGGCCCAGTCTTATTTATAGGAACCCTAAAAACTCTGTACCAGACCAGGGAACTCAGCTTAAGTGTAGGGAACAGACTGGAAATGTACTCAATAAATATCCCATTACCCACTACGAACTTCCCAAAATATGAGGAATGCAGGATGCTGAGGGGAATCCAGTTTCCACTTTTCAATCAGGGAACACAGGTTTTAAGCCCAAGCAGTCAGGAATGAGAGGAATGAAGAAACAAGTTGCCTTGGAATGGAGCCTGGGTTTAGAATGAAGTGTCCTTAGCTGGGATCCATAATTTAGCCTGGTGAACTGTGGCACTGGGCCCTGCCCTCCCTCCACTCTGCTTCTGCGGTCACAGCTGACACCTTGGGGTGAAGGGTAGTCAGGTGTGCGGTGGTGGAAATTTACTGAACACCAGCCTCCTTGTACCTCTTATAAGTTCTCATGTAACAACAATAAGCTGGTTAAACAAAAAGGAAGTCATTCCCCACCCCCCCACCACCATTCCCCCTATTGTTTTAAAGAGTAAAGGGGAAATAGCATTGATTCTTCAAAACTCAGACCCAAATAGTATGGAAGAAAAGGAGCCAGTTGTCAGAGTGGTGGTGTGATAGGGAGATAAGAGGGTAAACTTGGGCCTCAGGGTACTGGGTTAGGTTTGGGTCCTGGTAACACCACTGTCTAACTGCTGATTTTGAGATGAATGAGGCATCTCTTCTCTGTGTCCCACATGACTCCCATGGCACTGAGCTGGACCGCCTTGCAGTCTGGGTGGTGGGCTAGGTGGGCGTTTCTCTCTGGAAGTGTCACATATTCCTGTGGCTGTCACTCAGACAACACCTCCTGGGTAGGGATCAGGAACAGCAGACCAGTTTCCCTAATTGCCAGGGGTCCAGCTCATTGATGATTCTCCCAAAGTTGGAGTCTAGCCCTGCTCCTGCCCCAGCTATTGTGCATTTGAAAAGATGGGCTTTCCCTTAAATGCAGGGCTGCCTTTTCCATTTTCTTGGATTTAGGTGCCAACCCTGCCTCTGATCCCAGTCCCTTTAAAAACGGCTTTGTGTTGTTTTCAGCAGCATTTGCCAATAGGGACAGGGAAGATGGTCCTGTGTTGATAAGCTTAGGTTTAGAGTGTGATTGTCCCTGGAGGCCACAGCTGGGCAACCCCTGTCCACCCACGACCTGGCCGTGGCTCTGGGTCCTGGCAGCCCAGGAGCAGAGTGATGCCAGGGTCCAAGCACACATAGAGACCGGGCATGGCCTGGATGGCTAGGCTTGAAAATCAGATCACACAACATCTGAGGACGAGGGGGACATTTTCAAACCTTCAAAAGACTATCATGGAGAATGAGAAGGGGGAGACAATGCTGAATGTATGTAGAATGTTTAATAAGGTCAAATGTAAATATGTGGTAATGGTTGGACTGATGGTAACACATAATGAATGTATCAAACACTGTTGATTTGTGGATGTGATTGAGGCTGGAATGAGTAGTCTGGGGAGATTGGTGTGGTTGGAGGACAGCTGGAGGATAATATAGGGAATGTATAACAATGATTTTGGTGATAGATGAGGATTGCAGTTAATAATATAAATACAGGAATGCTCTTCTACTATAAGGTGTTGACAATGTGGTGACACATGGGAAAATATAACTAGTGTGATTTATAGACTATAGTTAACAATGTTGTAATACGTCTGTAGCAAGGGCAAGGTTGGTACTATATTAATGCTAACGGTCACAAAGAGAGAATATGGGGCTTAGTTTTGTGAGATGTGAATATGATTAAGCATTTTTTTCTCTTCATTTTTTTCATTAATAAGGAGACCGTGACTATGTCATTTGACTAATCTATATTCATTTCTGCAACTTTCTGAACACTGGAGGAACAACTGAGTTAGTAGTTGGAACTAGATGAGATAAAGTGAATGATGCTTCCATGACTTGCTGAGCTCCCTTTTTCTGTTGTTTTTTTTGAATTTGAAATAGTTATTTTTTAAAAAAGAAGGTTACCATGGAGTGAGATTCCGAATTACTATAGAAAGCAGAGTCAGAACCAATGGGTGAAAGATAAAGGGAGTCATATTTCAGAAGACTGTAAAGAAGAATATTCCGACACTTAAGGGTACCCACTGACAGAGTGGGCTGCTGTCAGAGCTCGGGCTCTGAGACCGGACTGTCTAGGTTTTAAACCTAGGCACTAACTGCAGTTTGACCCAAGGCAACTTATCCTCTCCATCCCTTAGTTTTCTCAACTGTAAAATGGGGATAATAATAGTGCCTCCAGTATTGGGCCATAATGAGGGTTAACAAGTTAATATGTTAAGTGCTTGTAACAGGGTCTGATACGTAGTAAAGCTTGCACTGAGTTGACTGTTATTTATCTCTGTGTTTGTTAACAAGGCCAAAATTTCATAACTGCATATATTTAATCTTATGTTAGAACTTTATTACATGCCTTTATCTCCAATGTCTAGAGATCAGTAGAATAAATGAATGTGTACATTTGTGATTGTAGGATATAAAACAGGGCTTCTCAACTTTGGCACTATTGACACTGATAATTTTTTGTTGTGGGGGTCTGTACTGCACATTGTAGGATGTCTCGCAGCATTCCTGGCCTCTACCCACTACATTCCAGTGGTACATTTCCCCAGTAGTGACAATATAAAGTTGAAAAGTCACCAGACATTGCCCAGTATCCCCCGGGGGAGGCAAAAATCACCCCTGGTTGAGAACCTAGTCAAGTACATAAAAATTTACTCCCTGTCTTCTATGGATAATACCTATTAAAATCCTAATTTTAAACATTTAATTTACTCTCTTGTAGCTTAATCAAACTATCCATCTTATCTAATAGTTTCCCCTCAACCCCTTCATTCTGTGTCATCAAGTTGACCTTATTTGTTCACTTGTTTATCTGTTTCCCTGTGTAGAGTGTGAGCTTCATGATGGCAGGCATGTTGTCCATCTTATTCCCCATGTATTCCCAATATCTGAAAAAGTGTCTGGCACATATTATGCGTTCCATAAGGGTTTGTTGAATGAGTGTATGGATGTGGCAAAAGAATGAATGTGTGCTACCCTTTCCTGTCCTCTCTGCTGAGGCCCATCATCTGCTGGAGTTGCACCTAGAGACGCTGAGAGCCTGAGTAATCCACTTTGCAGTAGAATCAGGGGTCCCAACTCATCTGCACTGGATAACTTACCAAGGGCATTTCAATCTCTGTCCACGTGATGTTGGGCACTGAAGACACAGGTTCCAACAGCGTTGTGGGGAAGAAGAGGTTGTAGTGACCTGTGGCTCCCAGATACAGAGTCATGGCGATGTTGAAGGGCAGCGTGAAGACTGGGAGGTCCCACTTGCTGAAGATGGAATTCAAGGCACTAGAAAGAACTGGGCTGAAGACGGAAGAAACAAAGGGTTAATGACTGTGGTCATCCTTAGGGCTACTCCGTCTTTTCAGCTCTGGCCACTGTACTATCCACTATATCCTCCCCTTGGCACAGTCATTGCTGGATCCCTCAAGACTCTAGTGGTGCATTGATCTGGGAATGGGAAAAAGGCATGCAATTTAAATATTTGTTCCAGACATTTGAAGCTTCCACTCTCAAGGAAAAAACCTTTAAAAATATTATAACTTGCTTTGAATGGAAACTCTACAAAATAATAAACATTTCTTTGTTTCTTAAATCAAGAAAGCTAAAGAAAATTTAATCTTTCCTTATTGCCTTTGGATCATGAGGTACTATTGTCTTGGGGTTTGATAACATTTTAGAAGTTTGACCTTCTGTAAGGAGGCTGTTATAGTACTTAGGTACTGTGTAGGTTTGAATACAGCAAAAATACTTTGAGATAGTCTGGGAATCATGAGGTGATAATGAAACCCTCAGTTGGCTGTATCCTCTGTCTTAGCTTCTTCCTTAGAAAGAGCGTGGATTGTGGAGACAGATGGAGCTGGTGCAAATCCTAACTCCTACACTTACAGGCTGAGTGAACAACTTTAGGTCATTAATCTCCCTAAGCTTCAGTTTCCTCTGGAAGTTAGTTAGGTAACTAATGCCCCATGCCTCCCATGGCTGCTGGACAGAACGTGAAATCACTGTGTTCACTGCCCACCTTTAATTCATGGCCATGAATCTCAAATTGGCATTAAAGATTGCCTGAAAATCTTACTACAGATGTAGAGATGTCTAAAAAATTAATTCTCCAATTCTCTGAGACAACAATTTCACATTTCCTTCTTTCTCAGATCTTCACTGTCTGCTTCCCTTTAGGCTCAGGTAACCATCTTGCTTCACTTCATTAAGAAAATAAATGTGATGAGATGAGAAATACTTCATCTTCCCAGCCTCAGAATCCATACCCTGCTTGCTCTGTTCCTACATGCTCAGCCTCTCTGCCTGTCTCATGCAATGGAAGAAAGCATCCCTGCTCCTTTATTGGCCAGTACTTCTGTACTCTGGGTCTAATGCATCTCAAAGACTTCACTCCTACAGTTCTCTCCTCTCTCTTTCAGCTTCGACTTCTTCCTCTTCTCTTGCTCATTATCGTCAGTATACAACATAGTCTAGAAACTTCTACCTTTAAAAAGCCTCCCTCTTTAACCTATGTCCCTCTCTGTGCCCAATTCTCCGTTCTCCTTCATAGCAACAGTCTTCCGAAGGGTGCTCTCTCCTTGCTATCTCCAAACTTTCCCCACACTTTCTTTCCTAAAGCTACTCCAGTCAGGCTTGTGTCCTCACCACGCTGTGGAAATGGCTCTTGTTCAGTTCACCAGTGACATCTCTCTGGCCAAATCCAGTGGCCAATTCCCTGCCCCCTTCTTTGGATAGTTGAACCCTCCCCCTGTACTGAAACACCTTCTCTTTTGACTGCCTTGGCACCAGACTCTCTTCATTTTCTCCCTGCCTCTCTGGCTTCTCCTCAACTCTCACCAAAGTTTCTTCCCCTCTTCTGCCAGATATCTGAATGTTGGAAGACCCTAGGGCTCTCTCTTGAGTCTTCTCTCTCTTTTTTTTCTTCCCTTTCTGGGTGATATCCTTTAGTGCCATTGGTGAAATACCTCCTATATGCTTCTGCCTTCCAAATCTTGATCCCATCACTAAGTTCCAGATTTGTATATCCAATTACCTTGTCAGCATCACCACTTGGAAGTCTAAAATTTAAAATGTTCAGACAGAACTCTTGATTTGCACCCCCCCCCAATCAACCTGTTTCTCTCTTAATCCTCTCCATCAACCCAGCTGCTCAGGCAATTCTACCAGTGCCCTGAATCTTCTTCCTCCCCCTGCTCTCACTCCACAGCCTTCCAGTGAGTCATGTTGCCTTTACCTTTCTTAAAATACACCCCGAATCTAGCCACCTCATACCACCTTCATGGATATCCCCTGCACCCAAACCACTCTCATCTCTCTGCTGGTTTTTCTACCAGACTCCTAACTGTGCTTCCAGCATCCACTCTAGCTCCACAAGCAGAATGGCTTGTTTGGATTTAAGCCATATCCCACCATTCCCTGCTTAAAAGTCTTTGCTTCCCACCACTGTGGTAATACATCAGAAGGCTTTCTGGATATTCAACACATTATGGGGTCTGGCCCTCCGCCTGTTCCCTGACCTCACCTCCTCCCACCCCTCTGCCATTCACCAGGCTTCAGTGCCTCACTGGTCTTATATCTGTTTCTTGACATATCGCACTCTCCCAGTGGGGGTCTCTGCTGCTTCTCCTTGTGGCATCCTTCACCCAGATCTTCACATGGCAGGTACCCTCTAATCATTTAGTTGACAGTCTAAATGTCACCTCTGCGAAGTGTCCTTCCTGACCACCCATTTATGTCTGATTTACCCTGTTTTGCTTTCTACAAAGCACTTATCCCAACTGGAAATTACCTTTTTGCTTAACTAGTTTATGAATTGGTTGCTGTCTTTGCCACTAAGAATGTAAGCTCCAAGAGGATAGAGACCTTTCTTGTTAACAGCTATCTCCAGCATCTAGAATAGTTCCTGTACGTAGCAGGCACTCAACAAATATCGGTAAGTTGGTTGGATCTAGAAAACGGCACTGCTGTTCCCTACCCTTTGGCTGGAATTTCAAGGACTCCATGAATGGGTTAATTAATGCTCTGAAATAATAGCATGGAGCTCGGCCTGGAGTAAGGTGCTCAGTGTTCTCTCATCTTTTAAATTGGGATGCCAGGGGTGGGGAGCACTGAAGAGCAACTGTCACCTAGTGCTGTGTGGCTGAGGAGCTGTGCTGAGGGGCTTAATCTATGTGGTTATAAACCTAATGTATATAATTGAAGACAAACTCTCCTATTCTTCACACATGAGCATGTGGGGATATTAAGGAAGTCCCCATGGAAATAACTGCTGTAGCATTTTGTTCCAACAGTTTAAGAAGGAAAGAAACCCTAAAAGGAAAAATAAATTACCCAGAATGCCTAATGTAGTAATTTATTTGCAAGCACCACTCAAAAGTAATAAAACAGTACTTAAGCTAAATTAAACAAGCTGG
>JAQZBX010066928.1:0-16025 GCA_029593785.1 Cabassous unicinctus
CTACCACCCACATGTAATAAGGTAATAATATGGGTGGGAGGAAAGGGGGAGGATGTTGGGTATATGAGAGTCTCCTGTACTCTGTGTGTGACTTTGATGTAACCTAAAACTTCTTTGAAAACAAAATGAAAAATAGTGAGAAACTGGGGAATGAGTGGGGGAAGGTGCCACAGTACAGACAGGACACCAGATATTGCAGTGATGAAAGGCAAAACGTCAAAAAAAAGTTTTAATATGTTTTCATTTTTTTAAATATCCCAATCTTCTAATTTTATTTTATTTTCAGTTTTTTTAAATTTTTATATATTTTATCTCATATTTAATCTTATCATTATTATTTCATTTCCTTTTAATTGCATTCGGCTATTGTAATGGCTTCATCTTTGAAGAAGCTTCAGATCAAAGAAAGGTTACAACTGGGATAGGGGAAGATAATTGATGTGGGGTATCAGGGATGGTGGTTGCATGGGAGCAAGTTCACCTGAACATACATATAAGGTATATAAAATTGTTCAAATGTTCATGGGGCATTGTCATGGTGGGTGGAGACTCACACAATAAATGAGAGAATACTTAATTCCCATCCTGGAGTGTTCCGCCACATTCTCTAAGGAAGCAGCAACAGTCCCCCAAATTCAGGGGCAGTGATTGGCAAAGGAGAATGATCCACTGATGGGCTCTTGATATTGATGACTAGGCTTATGAGTCTTTGCTCTTGAAAGTGAAACTTAGCCTATTGTTATGCGGTGCCTAAGGTTTGCCTCCTGAGAGCCTCCTTGTTGCTTGGATGTGGCCTCTCTCTAAGCCAAACTCAGCATATGAATGCATTGCCTTCCCCCCAGCATGGGACGTTACTCCCAGGGATGAGCATCCCTGGCACCAAGGGATTGTTCCCAAGCACCAACTAGAAATGCAACTGGAAAATTGAATAAAAGGGGGAAAGTTAAAGACAAATGAGTTTATATGGCTAAAAGACTTCAAAGTGAGTCGGGATATCATCCCAGATTTAATGCTTACACACATCTCAGCAGGATCTCATAGACTTCCAAAGTGTATACCACCTCAAATAGTGGGGTTCCTGAGGGCTCTGAAGACATCCAGGTCCTATAGTCAGTGCAGATAGCTCCGGAGTTTGGTGCCTTGGCAGTGGGCCTTACTTTGGTGTTTGTGATCCTGGAGTGACAGAGTTGGACTCAATTATGTCTTCCCTGCACATGGCTCATCTGTCCCTTCTATTTAAACCTATACTTGGTGCTGGAATTTGTAGGTGTATGTCCAGAGACTTGAATCATTGGGCTGTCCATGTGCCACCTGGGCCCTGAACCTCGGTGCAGCTGCAACACCTACTCTACAGGTCACTGGACTGACCCAGGACAACTGGCAGGGAGATGATGATGGACAACGGCCATCCCAGCAAATGGAGAGAGTTTGCTCCTGCAGGTAGGATAGTCCCATCCATCTTCCCCGTGGGATATAAGCCCCCTTTCAATTGGAGGTGGAGTGGACATTATCGTCCCAGAATCCTCAGGATTTGGGGAAGAGTTATGGACTAGAGTGAACTTACTGGTATTCTACTATAGACAAATTGTGATTCCAGCAATGGAAGAAATTACAATATTGATGTGGAGTCAGTGGCCACTGGAGGCTCTGGCGGTATGGAGAGGGAAAATCTGTTGTAATACATGGGCTTTTCAGGACATGGGAATCATCCTGAGTACCACTGCAACAACAGATATAGGCCATTTTATATCATCCCATAACATGCAGAACTGTGGGAGAGAGTGTAGACTACAATGTGAACTATGGTCCACACTTAATGACAAAGTCCCTGGATGTGTTTATCAATTGCAATGAATGTGCCACACTAATGAAGGATGATTATGTAGGAGGTTGTGGGAGGTGTGGGAAGTGAGACATATGGGAATCCCTACATTTTTTGTGTAACATTTATGTAATCTAAGCAGTTTTTAAAGAATAAAAACATTTAAAAATAGAAATGAAAAATAAATGAATAAACAAAATGTGTTATAACCATACATTGGAATTTTTTTCCATCATAAAATGGAATGAAGTAAGGGAATAAGCTGTATCATGGAAAGACATGAAAACATGCTTAGTGATTTCAAAGCTTAAGCTTGATACAAAAGTTCACATTTTATAAAGATTCCATTTATATGCAATATCTAGAATAGGCAAATCAATAGAGACAGAAAGATGATTAATAGTTGACAGGGTTTGAGGGGAGTGGGGAATGTGGAATAATTCCTTTTGTGTGTATGATGTTTCCTTTGGAGTTGATAAAAATGTTCTGAAATTAGATAAAGCTGATGCACAATATGGTAAATGTAATAAATGTCAATGACTGTACTTTTAAAATAATTAATTTTGTTAAGTGAATTTTACCTCAATCAATAAAAAATGAAAAGATGTAAAAAAGATAATAACTCCAACCAACCCCTCTGCTCTGCCATGTAGTTTTATCTTAGTTCCCACCCACAAAGGGGTGGGGAAGAAAAGTCCTACTGATGTGGCCCAATCAAAGCCCTAATCATAACTTAGTCATGCTCAGAGTAACAGATCAGTTTACAAGCATAATCCAATATCTATTTCTGGAATTCATAAATAATGCCAAACTGCTACAGAGTGGGAGAGAGTGGAAACTACAACATAAACTTTAATCCAGGCTTAGTGGCAATGCTCCAAAATGAGTTCATCAATTGCAAATAATGTACCACACTAAAGAAAAAAACTGCTACTGTGGGGAAAAGTAGGAAGCCTGAGGAGTGGGGCATAAGGGAATTCCTTATTTTTTTATGTAACATTTTATGTAATCTAAGTATCCTTTAAAAATAAATAAAAAATATACTTTGAAAAATATACTCAAAAGCTAGAGACTTGCTATGATATGGTTCCTATCTTGGTAACCATAGTCAGAAGTTGCTTAATAGGTTACATGTTGCTATTAGGGCAATTACAAAAGGATGAATTGTAATGAAAATCCTGAGATGCATGACAGACCCTTGTTATTTCAAACACATTAGAGCCCTCCACTCATCCAAGATACTTTTATATGTTGTGCTTTACAAGCTGTCACTGTTATGTCAGAGACCAATTACCTTAATATTCTGATCAATTCCCCCTCAACCCACTCCCACAAAACTTAACTTGCCAAGAATGACTTCTGGAGGGTTTTATCTCAGTGATTTCTGCCAGCAATTTCCTCAAATTTGTATTATCACCACCCTGAAGTTAAAAATGCAATTCAACATTGATATGAAAACCAACTTTCTTGGTTTTGTAGCCACATTTGAACAAAAAATATTTAAAAAATAAATTGTAGAGTACTGAATTTCATAATTACTTAAAAATATTCAAATATCATACTGTTGCTAAAAGTATCATCTCTCAGTAAACTAACAGGCAAAATAAATCAGAAAAATTCACATAACAAGTACTTTGTACTTTTATCTTTTATGTTTTCATATACATGTAATATAGTTTCATGGTAACTAACCTGAACCTCCTAACAATAGTCCAAGCAAACAATTTATTCTTTAAAAGAGCTACTTCAGTTTAGTGTATATACTTTTTGAATTGCATCTTAAAATGGTAATATCAAAAGCATATTTCTTCCAAAAAACCATTGCACCATAATAGCTGGTAAACATTAACACACACAAATAGATCTAAACAATTTACTTGAGAGAGAAACTAACAAACATTGGCTGACCATCCTCAAGAGTGTAAACACCAAGATAAAGGATATAGAAAGAAAAAGGAAAACACTTTTAGTCACTTTCAATGGCAAAGTCTATGGTAAAATGGAAAACCAAGAAATGTTAACATCTGTTAAGATGCCAACAATCAAATAAATAGATTTTATTTTGATGTGAACATATTTTAAAAATAATCCTAAATGTATATAAAAATCTGCTGGCCATCAATGTGATTCCAGAAAGAAGGGCCAGATTCATTTCCAAAAGAGGAAATCAAAGGAAAACAAGGCATTCCAGGCCCACCACCCCATCCTTGAGCCTGGTGCCATTTTCCGAGTGCCACTCTCAACACCCCAGAACCTGAAACCAGTCCCAGCTGGAGAGACAGACAGACCTGAGGCCAGGAGTGTGTGTCACACAGGCACCCAGGGTTTCCCACAAGATATTCTCCAAGTCCACCTAGCCACCCCCATGGAGGAGGGGCAAGCCATCAGGCTCCCTGTCTATTCTGCCGGTCTTCAATCACCTCTACAGGCCACTTTTATATTGACACAGAAGGGTGACCATCTCCTCTTGGGAACCCTCGGTGCGGTTGTGGTCCTATTCAGGTTGGGGTGGCCCTTTGTCATCAGTCTTGGTGGGATTTTGCTCGGTTGGTGTTGGAGGATGGGTGGAGGCCTGGTCCCCAAATTTCTGTGGCCAGTTGCTAGGGATGGAGGTGGGCTGGGACCGGGTGGGTTGAGGGTGTTGGCCAGGACTTTCCTGCTGGCAGCCTCCATGTCAGACAAGCAGACCCAACCCGTCCCATTTCCCCCTCCATCTTAAGGAACCATGCCCCCTTACAATTTGTTGGCAGTTGTAAATCACTACTGCTATGAACATTGCTGTGAACTCCATACTTAGCTTCCAGGAGTTACACCATGCCATGTGTAAAACCTTTGAATTTAATACAATTAAATGGCATCACACCCAGAGGAACAGACCAGTTTACAAACATAATCTATACCTCATTTTGGAATTCATAAATAATATCAAACTGCTACATCCTGCAAGAAGGACAAAAGAATATTCAGATGAGAAGGTGGCAAGTTTGGTGACCCTTGGTCTTACTGTTAATAGGACACTGATTTTTAAATCCACTGCTCAGCTCTTCCTCTTGAGATACTCCTGGTGGTTTGGGCTTCTTTCTTATTGAGCCAGTAAAGGAACCATTCAAATCAGTTATTGCCTGTGCTTTCACCATCACCAATGTTCTGCAGGGCTTCTATATCTTCAGGGCCCATTGTCTCTTCAATTAGCAGGTAACATGAGACTTGGGTCCTCTTCCTAGCTCTCACAGGTGCAGTCTTTCTTCTTCTTTTGCATGGGCTAATCTTCTCAGACATATGTGCTCTCCTTTCTGCATCTTTACTTACCAATGGGTGTTCCTGTTCCTACTGTTCTATGACTAAGTCTTCGTAGTGCCTCCCTCTCCTTTCCAATTTTCCAGTTTCCTAACACAGGACTCTGCACTGAGGATTGTAGAGTAGTTTTTCCTTCATGATCTCAAGTCATGAGCACGGGTTCTGACAGAAAAAAATATTTAAGGTATAGGCACAAAGTTTTCCATTTCTTAATATTAAAATTATATTGTAATTGTTATTAAATGCCAGGACTTGTGGAGATCATTTTGCTGCTTTTTGATGAGAGGGAAAATCAAGAAGAAACAAGGAGCCACATAAAAAATTTGTGATTTGTGCTATATGGAAAATTGTGTTGGGAACCAGCCTAACAGTGGGTTCTTTAGGCATGGAGGTGAGGAGCTGAATTTGAATAGGAGTCAGCACTTCACAGAAAGGAAGGAAATCTGGTGTGTAGTCCCTGACATGAGATCAACAACCAAAGAACATTAAGGGTAGCTTTGTGAGTAGAGGAAAGAGTGTTGGGAAGTGAAGTTCAAAAACTAGACACTGGGGGCACTGTTTTTGGAAATTGTGCTCCCGAGTATGACAGAGTTGGACTCAGATGTGTCTCCACTACACATGACGTTTCTGTCCCTTTTATTTGAACCTATAGTTGGTGCTGGAGTTGGTAGGTGTAGGTCCAAGATACTTGAATCTCTGGGCTGTCCATGTTCCAGCTGGGCTCTGAGCCTCAGCAGAGTTGCAACACTTACTCTACAGCTCATTGCATTCACCCAGGACAACTAAGGAGGTGAGGATGGACAAACACCACAGCAAGGAACAGAGAGAGTCTACAACAACAAGCAAGAGAGTTCCATCCATCAGCCATATGGGGTCAAAGTCTCCTCTCAATTAGAGGTGGAGTGGGCATCACCATGCCAGAATCTTCAGGACTGGGGAATAAAATACGGACTAGAGTACACTCTGTAATACTCTACTATAGACTTATTGTGATTCTAGCAATGGAAGAAATTATATCATTGATGTGGAGTCAGTGGCCACTGGAGGCGCTGAAGTCAGAGAGAGGGAAAAAGAGGTGTAATATGGGGGCATTTTCAGAACTTGGAATTAATCTGGAAGACATTGCAGTGACAGATACAGGCCATTATACATCCTTCCATAGTCTACAGAATTAAGTGGGAGAGAGTGTAAACTACATTGTAAACTATAGTCCATGCTTAGTGACAAGACTCCAAAATGTGTTCATCAATTGCAATGAATGTACCACACTAATGAAAGAAGTTGTTAATGTGGGGAAAAGTGGGAGGTCTGGGGAGTGGGGCATATGGGAATCCCTTGTATTTCTTTATGTTGCATTTTATGTAATCTAAGTATCTTTTAAAATAAATAAAATGCATATTTAAAATAAAAACTAGACACTGGGGAGATCATGTGGGGTCTCTAAGCAGTGGTTTTGCATTTCACTGACTAGATAAATTGGGAGCTATAGCCAGATCTCACTCCATTCAGGTTGCATCATTTTGAATTGCTAACAGTATATATTAAGGGTGCTTCTTTCTGTCTACCTGCACCAATGGAGAGTTCACTCAAGTTTTAGCCTATTTAATAGGCAAAATATGTCTTATCTGTGCAGTTTAATTTGTATTTCTCTTATAATGAATGAGTTTGTTTCCAATTTCACATATTTAGGGGTCATTTCTAATCTTTTTTGTGAACTGATCATTTATTTCTTTTTCCTCATTTTTTATTGGTTGTTGTTCTTTTATCCTGTTGATTTCTAGGAGATCTTTATATATTAGGGATGCAAGCTTTTGGTCTTTGATAAGCTACCAATATATGTTTCCAGTTTGTTGTTTTATTTTAATTTCACTTATGTGTGTTAGCCATGTAGAGTCCCCCTATATGTTCTTAAACTCAGAGGCTTAAGATATTATTTTATGCCATTTTATTTACAAACTAAGCTGTCTCCCATGTTGACTTCTCCTGTGTTCACTGCACAACTTCCTTCTCTAATCTTTCCCATCCCCCAAAGGGAGGTATAGTCTTCTGTTTCCAGTGACTCTAGACTTCTTTGGCATGAAACTTTAATCATAACCATGACATTAAGAAGAGAAGTAGTCTCATGACCAAGGCAACTTTGGAGCTGCCTGTGGAATGTTATAAGAACAGGATCCTCCACTTTGTCAAAATACAGCTGTGTTCTCAGCTTGTATAGAATGGACATAAAAACAGAAACCTGCTGCAATCTATCCTTTCCTCACTCTTTTGTTTATTCTGCTGTATTGGTAGATGTGGAAATGGTCCCTGAATTCACTTGCATACAACATTGTCCTGCTACTATAAGACTGCAGATAATGTATAACTACAGACCCTATCTTTATAAACATAAGAAATATATTTAAATTCTTATTGTGGAAGACAATTATACTAGTTTCCATTGCTGCTGTAGTAGAGTGCCAAAAATGTAATGACATAAAGAGTACAAATTTATTTTCTTACAATTCTGAAGGTCAGAAGCCTCACTGGATTGAAATCAAGATTTCAGCAGGCTCTAGAGAAGAATTTGTTCCCTACATTTTCCAGTAGGTTTACCTCATGCTTTGCCTTTTAATTTTCAAAGCGAAGAATCACATCATTTTGACCTCTGCTTCCACTGTTTTGTCTCCTTCTCTGACTCACCTGCCCCTCTTTCCCTTCTAAGGACTCTCATGATTACATTAGACCCAGTTGTTTATTCTAAGACAATCTCCCCATTTTGAGATCCTTAACTTAATCACACCTGTAAAAACTCTTGCCACAGAAGTTGACATATTCACAGGTTCCCGGGATTAGGTACTGGGCATCTTTGGGGGACCATTACCTTGCTTGCCAGAGAAACCCAGTATGCTTCCATTCTCCACAATGACATATTTCCCTGCTGATTAGTACTTCCAAAAATGAAGAAGACCTGGAACAGACAATAGTGTGGTTTCAGGTGGCATATTCATTTCATTATCCCAACAACCTTTCAGAGAGTGCTACAGAGTTGCCAAAGTTACTGGGATTTCCTTCGAAAATAGACTAGTGGATATTGACTCCAGGAAAATTGACAATAATTAACATCCTTATGGTACTTTTTCATTAAAATATAACCACATTCAAATGAATGATTAATTCACCATAACTAGTATTACACACACAAAATGACTATGCACAGCACTGTCATCTATATCTATATCTATCTATATCTATATCTATCTATATCTGTCTATATATCAAGAGTTTAAGTTCTTTACATATCAATATCACCTACAAATTGTATCTCTTTTTATTTCATATCTGTTGTTTCTATTCCAAGCTCTTATGTTTATTTTTTGCTCTCCATACCATATAAGGGTTCCAGGTTAGGTCTTACATAAATAAGAATTATTTTCATGAAGCTTTTATTTTTACACAAAATAAAGTAAACTTTTTATACTATTTAGTGTATATATTCTCCCAATAATATAACAGGGAAAAATTTTCATATTATCTTACAAAGGAAACATAAGAGTGTTTAGGTAAGCACCTGGACCAAACCAGATAGAAATCATTTTACATTCATTTGTGCCATTAGTTCAGTTACTGTGCTTGCATTTTTCCTAACCTACCTCTGGGCTTCTCACCTTTTGCAGCCACTATTAAGAGCTTTTCAAACTTATTTGTCCTCAAAATATACTTTTTTCTTTATATAGTGTATTTCAGAGAATTTACCTCTAGTTCAGTTCAATCATTTTCATCTTTTTGGTTTCTTATCATTTAAATCTGCATTAAGGATGTAGTATAATTGGATAAAGTAATTTCTACTCATTTTTTGGATATGTACATTAAAGTCTAGCAAAATGAATGATATTTATGGTGCTGCTCTTAAAATAATATTTGGTGTTGCCATATTTTAATAAACTTTCACCAGGAAGCAAGAGTCTCTTTAAGAGATATTTATATCCTACTCTGTTTTAGATTAGTCCAAATCCATGAAAATTCAAATACAACAAAAAAGATCAATTAATTTTTTTATTAGAGAAGTTGCTGGTTTGCAGAACAATCAGGCATAAAATATAAGATTTCCCTATACCACCCCACTACCAATCTCTCCCACTTTGTGAAACATTTACCATTGATGGTAGTACCTTTTTATAATTATACTATTTTTTACAGTAGTAGCCAACGGTTTTTGAGAGAGCCTGCTTCCAGCACTGTATAAAGCAATTTACATGGAGTACCTTATTTAAAACACCCAATACAAAAGCCTGTGAAATATTTCCTACCATTGTTATTTTTTAATTTAAATTTGAGAAGTTGTAGTTTACAGAAAAATCATGTAAAAAGATACAGCATTCCCAGATAGCCTCCTATTCCTGGCACTTTTCATTAGTGGGGTGCCTTTATCACAGTTGATGAAAGAGTATTAAAATAGTACTATTAACTATCATCCATAGTTTGCATTACATGTATTTTAGTATATACCACCATATAATTAACACCTTTTATGAAACGTGTCATACATTTGTTGTAATTTATGAAAGATTATTCTTGTACTTGCACTATTAACTATAGACCTTTGTCTACAATACAGCTCTCTGTTCTACAGTCTTATGTTTTACCTTTAATTTTCCTATTAACCTTTATGACCTAAAGTTTCCCCCTTTTAACCACATCCTCTTATGTATTTCACTGAGGTAAATTATACTCACAATAATATGCTAACAAAATGAGATTGCTTTTAACAAAGAACTTCCACTTCTTCTATTGTCAATATTTTAATGGCTCCCCTTATTCTTAAAGTTCAAATCCTTATAATGAACTACAAAATCTGCACAGTCTGACCCTGCCTGCCTCTTCTCAGTTCTTCTGCTCACTCATTAGTTTCCCTAGAATCTGTCTTCTTCAGTGCACCTGTCAAACTTAGCGTCTTTGCTAAGGATGTCCCCATGCTTCTCATGTTCTTTTCTTTCTTTCTGTCACTTCCTCTGTCTACTTCTAAGTGTCAGTTGTCTAAGCAACTCCTGTCCATCCTCCAGGTATCTTATCTAACTTCCTTATCATGGGAGGATTTTTTCTTTTTTGTTATATCTAGATTAAGACATTCCCTTCTATACTCTCATTGCATCCCGAATTTCCCTTCACACTCCAGTGCTTTGAAATCAACCTTTTCAATTAAATTCCTGAGGACAGTTTCTGGTTCTATTGTGTTCATTTTTGTATCTTCACAGATCCTAATACTTTAGACATATTAATGCCTATATGTTAAATGAATGAACAAATGCACACAAAGTGAAATGCACATATAACACCACAATATTTACACATTCATACATTTATTCAACTAAAATATAAATGTCTAGTGTGTACCAGGCCATGAGTATAGAAAACATTTCCTTTGAAAACCTAAAGAGATAAACTTCACAGAGGAGTAATTTTAAGATTCAACAACAATACAGTATTAGTGAATATGACTTTGACGACATAAACGAGACTCAGAAAGTGAGTAAACATCTGATCTCATCTTCCACTTAAGTATTTTTTACTAAGCAAGTGTATTCATTTAATATTTTTTCAGGTGAAGGAAGAGTACAAAATGTGGATTAAGATGGTCCCTAAAATGACTGAATGTGGAAGCTTTACACTGGCCACCACCACCACCCATACCTACCCATGTGGTGCAGATTCCTTACCCAAACCATGCAGATTCCTCCTATGAGCTACTCCCTTCTGCCTGCAGTTGGTCCTTCTGCCTGCAGGTACGGGATCATGCTGTGGTCCTTGGTATAGAAATCAGTTACCATTTTTTATTACCTTAGTCAGAGTCTTTTGACAAAGAGGACCTTCAGGGTTAGGGGTGGTAGGGTACTTATCCATGCATTATCTGCACTGTGAATTATTTTGCTTTTCTGGGATTATTGGTTTCTCTCTGAGTCCAAATCTTAGAGATATAGAAACATAGATGAATATGTTTGTTAACTGGTTAAGAAGTTCCCTGCATGTGCCAGACATGTTGCTTTAGTCTAACTTCGCAGTAAACTTTAAACATGCTTGCTTATGCTTTATGACTCCCCAAGAAAAGCCATGGATTTCTTGAGACCCATGGATCTATTTTTCCTGTAGAAGATATTCTTACACATTGTAGAACACTTTGTAGGACAGTGGTCAAAAGGACATAGTTTTGGATGCTGGTAAAGGCAAAACAGTACATGGAGAAAGAGATAAGAACTTATGAACCACTTGTTTTATTTGATGATAATGCTGAAGGAAAAGTGAAGGGAAAACAAAGGAATTTTATTGACAGTTAAGAATAAGAGACCTTGTTTCCTGACCTTACAGATAATTTGGTGTGAGTTTGGGCTTAGTTGCCTTATCTATGAAATGAGGGGGGCAAACTTCAAAATCCTTTGGCTCAAATTTAATCCTTCATTACCATTATATGACAAAAATAGAATAAAATATTTTAATATAGAAGGAAAGACATTCAGTCTTTACTTGGAAGCCATACTTCCTACAAAGGCTTACATTTTACTAGGTTTCAGAAATCACTTTAATCTTTCAATATTACTTCTCATTATTACCCTGCCACATACACACATATGAAGATGGAAAAATCAGACAATTCATTTGGAAAAAGAAGTAACACTGAAATCTGAAAATTGCAAGCTGCTCCATGTCATTGTTTGCTTCATATGTGGAAAAGGAAAATAATCAACCTTTAGATGATTTGATATTACTTAAACATCATTGAGAAATGCTTTTCATCAAGTAGAATTTTTGGCAAAAAGTATGCTTTGTTTCAATAAAATTTTGTTCAATGTTTCACTTACAGCTTCATAGTTTTAATTGAGGTGTTTTGCATGTAAAAACGTAATTTTTAAAGTACAGTTCAATGAGTTTTCCATTGTATATACATGTGTAATTGTACCCTATATGAATCAAATCAAGATATGGAACATTTCCATCACTCCTTAATATTCCCTTATAATTCTTTCTAATACTTTTTGCCAAAAATTCCACACCAGAAGCAATTATTGTTCTTACTTCTATCACAGTAGATTAGTTTTGCCAATTATGGTAGTTCATATATGTGGAATCCTACACTATGAAGTTTCAAGTTTGCTTTTGAAATTCACCCATTTTATGAAATTATTGGTAGTTTGTTCCTTTCTATTGCTGAATAATATCATACTCTATTTTACCATGTGTAACCGTTGGCCAATTTGATGTAATTGTGAATTCCAAAAATATAATTGAATCATGCTTGTAAACTGATCTGTTAATCTGGGCATGATTAGGTTATGATTAAGGTGTTGAGCCCCACCCCTTGGTGGGTGGGGAATCAAATATAAAAGGCATTTGCAGAACAATTTTGAGAAGCAGTCTTTGAGAAGCAGCTTTGTTGTTGGAAAGAAGGCCCCAGGAGAAGAGAAGCGAGCCATTCGCCTGATCGCCTACAGCTGACCTTGTGGAGGAAACAGGAGCTAAGTCTGGAGAGAAACACAGCTGTGGGAAGAGAGGAACCCAAGAAGTCTGAACCCTGGGCAAATGTCGGCAGCTGCCTTGCTCCAACACGGGACAATGGACTTTGGTGAGGGAAGAAACTTATGCTTTATGGCCTGGTAACTGTGGACTTCTACCCCAAATAAATACCCTTTATAAAGACCAACCCATTTTTGGTATTTCACATTAGCACCCCTTTGGCTGACTAATACACCATGCTATTTTTATTCATATTCCTGTGGAGGGATATGTGAGTTTTTGGCAGTTTTGGCTATTGTACACAAAGTTGCTAAGAAAATTTATGTAAATCTTTTAGTGGCTACATTTTTATATTTTTCTTGGGTAGAATTTCTGTGTTACATGGTACGTTCATGATCAACTTTTTTAAAAAAGTACTAAATAGTTAAGTGAAGTGAATATAATAGTATTTACTCTCATCAGGAATGTGCAATAGCTCCAGTTCCTCTATATCCTCAACAACACTTGATTTGCCAGTCTTTCTATTCTTAGCCATTCTAGTAGGTTGGAATATATTGAGCTCATTGTGGTTCAGAAAAGAATAGCACATCAAGTCCAATTAAGGTTTTCCCCAAAATACATATTAAACATTATTAATTAAAATGTTTAAAATAACAGGTAAAGGAAATAATAAAGACTGTGAAAAAAGTCAATAAATACACTTGATCAAATCATGATAAAGTTCTGAACAGTTTAGAAGAGGAAGAAGTATTTTTATTTTATTTTAAAAAGGGTATGATAAAACAATGCACCACATACCCCACAGCTGATGATGAAAGCATTGGTAAATTTCCTGCTAAAACATAAGAAATAGATGGAGACCTGTGAAAAACACTAAGATTAAACATCATATTAGCAATATAATTAGAACAAGAAATATGAAGGATAAAGAAAGAAATGAAAAACCTTCCTGCCAAAATATAGGAACCAACAAGTAAGGACAAGATTGATATAAGATAATACTTTTCTTATATGTCATGAAGAACTAGTTTGAAAATGCAACAGAGAAAAAAATTCCCTTCACGGTAGCAACAGTCCCTAAAAAATAACTAGAATAAATACGGCAAGCACATTTATTATCTTTATATTTAAATATATGTGTATATTTGTACATATTCATTTACCCACAAAGTTATATGCATCATATATATAATATTGCCTCAAAGTGTGGATTATAGTTTACATTATAGTTTAAACTCTCTCCTGCACAATTTTGTAAGTTGTGACAGAATATATAATGGTCTATATCTGTCATTACAACATCTTTCAGGATAATTCCAAAGTCCCAAAAATGCCCCCAATATTACACCTATTTTTCCCTCTCTCTCCCCTCAGGACCTCCAGTGGCCACTTCCTTCACATCAATGATAAAATTTCTTCCATTGCTAGAAAATCAGTAAGTCTATAGTAAATTTACAGTAAGTCAACTTTAGTCCTTTTTTCATTCCACCATCCTGAGGCTTCTGGGATGGTGATGCCCACTCCTCCTCTAATTGAGAGGGGGCTTAGATCCCATGGGGCAGATGGATAGGACTATCTTGCTTGCAGTTGTAGACTTTTTCTGTTCTTTTGGATGGTCATTGTCCATCATCATTTCCTTGTTAGTTGTCCTGGGTGAACCCAATGACTGGAAAGTAGGCAGTGCTCTAATATGTGTTCATCAATTGTAACAAATGTACCACACTAATGAATGATGTTGTCAATGTCAGAAAATGTGGGAGGGGTAGGGAATGGGGCATATGGGAATCTCTTACATATTTTTATTTAACATTTATGTAACCTAAGTATCTTAAAAAAAAAAAAAGTAAAGAAAAAAAATGTTGATGATATAATATTTTCTTTGCCATTCTTGTAAAAATATTACAATATTACTGTGAACTATAATCCATAAGGTACTTCAGTTGCAATTTTCCTGTTTATCACCATATACTTAACACTTTATAAAGGAAGAATATTTTTATACTTTTAACCACAATCTTCATCCACAACCAAATCACTATGTTATACAGTCCCTACTTTATTCTCTAGCTTCATTTCAATTGAATTATTATAACCATAGACTACACTTTCAGCCACAATCACATTTATAAATCAGCAATGTCAGTTAAGCTCACTGTAATGTATTACCATTAACTCTACTCATCTCCATACAATAGGGGTTGTAAGGGGATATGGGATTTTTCCCTTTGCGGTAAGGAAAGCTTTCTAAACCTAACTGAAGTGATGACAGCACAGCTCTGTGATGAATGGGAGTGACTGAGTGTACACTTTGAGTGGAATTTACAAAACATGGGACTGTATAACACAATGAATCCTGTGGTGGAAGATGGACTGTGGTTAGCAGAACAAATATGAAAACATTCTCTCATGAAGTATAACAAGTATTTAATGCTAATACATGGTGTCATTAACTGAGTGGGTTAGGGGAAAATATACAAAATGTAAGATCTTAGCTATACTTAGTAGTAATGTTTTGACCATGCTCTTTCCTAGGTTGTAATAAATGTGTTCACAACAAGACAAAATGTTGGTGATGGAGTAATGAATGGGAGCCGTATATGGTTATACACATGTTTATTTTGTAAGTTTACAACTTATACTACACACTCATTGTTTAAAGATGTTCATGTATGAATCATAAACTTCAATAAAAAAATATAAAAATAAATAAAATAAAATAGAACAAAGTAGATGAATAAAGGATAAATTGAATGATATAGCAGATCCCTGAAATGGAAAACTCACTATTGCAAGTAGTTTTCCCTCAAATTAGAAATAAATTCAAAGTATTTCCAAACCAAATCCAAGAGTGTTTTTTGTACCATTTGACAAGTCAAATACAAAGGCTAAATGATAGAAAATCAGCAAAAACAGCCTCAGGTGCCAACACCAGCCTTATCTCATTTCAGGCCTGATTTTTTATTTTATTTTAATTTCTTTAACCCACATATTGTTGGGTGGAGGAAGCTAGAGATAGGATCCAGAAGGGCAAACAAAAAATATCCAGCAATGTGCATAATACATGCTAGTCTTCTTCCTTTCTCCTCTTAGTTGTATTTTTCTCATAAAGTGGTGCTGATCTGTATATTGTAAAAACATTAGCCACTCTTTGACTTTCTCAAAGAACTTTACTTCAAAGGGAAGTCATTATTTTATTTGACCCACATAAAATTTTATTAGGTAAACAAGGCAGGTGGTAGCATACTGATATTTAAGAGAATAAATGAGTTTTCAAAAACCATAGAGTGCCCAGCACTATACAGCAGATCTATGAGATTTATAAGAAATCCAAGAGATACAGATGTTGAAAATGGTAATATGAAGATGAATCCTTTGAGTGAATTAAAGGTCTTAAACATCATCATCACCCTGGTATTTCCATTGT
>JAQZBX010066929.1:0-16025 GCA_029593785.1 Cabassous unicinctus
TCAATGATATGAGATTTTAAAAGAGTCTCTCACGCAACCGTGGGGATGCACAAGTCCAGGCTCCACAGGCAGGCTGCAAACCAGTGGCTCCGATGAAAGTCCAACGAAGGGTCGTTTGATGAGTTTCTGGGAGAAGTTGCCTGTCCAACGAAGAGCTGGGAAATTCTCTCTGAATGTTGAAATCACTTCCCCTTTTAAGCCATTCAACTGATTGGATAAAAGCGCCAGCCATTGATAATGTAATCTCCCTGACTGATGCAGATGTAATCAGCCATCCACGCAGTAAACTCACTGGTGATTGAAGTCCATAAATGCTCTTGTATTACAATTAGCCCAGGGCTTGTTGGAACAAACACCTGGACACAATTACCTGGCCGAGTTGACACATTAGCCTAACCATTACAGGTATTATTTGCAATTGCTAAAGATGAAAGCAACTCAAGTCTCCATCAACCAATAACTGGATAAAGAAAATGTAGTATATACATACCATGGAACACTATTCAGCATTAAAAAAGGAATGAGGTTCTGATACATGCGATGAAATGGATGAACTTTGAAGACATCATTGTCAGTAAAATAAGCCAGACACAATAGGAAAAATATTGCAGGATGTCACCGATGTGAAATAATTAGAATAAGCAAACTCATAAAGCCAAAATCTAGAATACAGGTTACCAGGGGCTGGGGTAGGGATAGGGGATCAGGAGTTAATACTTAAATTGTACAGAATCTCTATATAGGTTGATTGTAAAGTGATGGTAAAGCAACATAATGAATATAATAACAGCACTGCATTATATATGTGAATGTGGTTAAAAGGGAGAAATTTTAGGGTATATATATGTTACTAGACTAAAAATTTAAAAAGAAAACATAGGACTGTACAACACAATGATCCCTATTGTTAAAGATGGACTACAGTTAACAGTATAATCATAAAATATTCTTTCATGAATTATAACAAATGTACCTCATTAACTCAATGTGTTAATAATAGGGTGGCTTATGGGAACTCTGCATTTTATTTATTTTATGCATGATATTTCTGTAAACCTCCAATTTCTCTAAGAAAAAATACTAATAAAATAACTGTGGTATAGATATATAATGGAATATTATTCAGCCCATAACAATGAATGAAGTAATGATACATGCTTCAATCTGAATGAACCAAGAAAAGTTTACGTGTGGTCACAAAAGATGATGTATTTTATGATTCAATTAATATGATGGTACAAAATAAGAAAATCTATAGAGACAAAAAAGTGGATTAGTGGTTGGTTAGGATTGTGTGGATATGGCAGAAAAGGAGTGGTGGTGAGAGCTAAAGGGCATGGTGTTTCATTCTCAAGGCAATAAAAATGTTCTAAAATAAACTATAGCGAAATGCTGCAAAAAAGGACAAAGAATCATACTATATATCGATAAAGGTGTTAATTCATCAAGAAGATACATAATGATTATAAAATTATATGCACATAACAGCAGAGTCTAAAATATATGAAGCAAACATGGACAGACTTAAAAGGAAAATAAATGGCTCTACATTAATAATAGGAGACTGGAATACACCACTTTCAGTAATGGCTAGAATATCCTGACCAAAGAAATAAGGAAATAGAGGTACTGAACAATGCTATGAAACAGCTAAACCTAAGAGACATAAATATCACGATTCATTCAATAATAGAACACACATCCCTTACAAGTGCACATGAACTATTCCCCAGGGTAGACCACATGTTTGGTCACAAAAAGGATCTCAATAATTTTGAAAAACAAAACAAAACAACAACAACAAAAAACCATTAAATTATCTCCTCCAACCATAATAAAATGAAACTGGAAATCAATAATAGAAAGAGACTGGAAAATGCAAAAATATGTGGAACTTAAACAATACACTCTTAAAGAAGCAATGAATTAAAGAAGAAATCAAAAGGGAAATTAGGAAGTATCTTGAGATGAAAGAAAGTAGAAACACAACATATCAAACCTCATGAAATGCAGGAAAGGAAGTGCTCAGAAGGAAGTTTATAGCTTTAAAAGCTTACATTTAAAAAGAAGGACTATACAAGGACACTCATCTCTGGCATGCCTGCCCAGAACATGACCCACAGGCAGAAGCAGGTTATGCACAGCTAAAGGAATATAAGAAATAATCAAATCAAATAGGACTGACCCAAAGGGTTACCCACCTCAATACATACAATGTAGCAACCAGGATGAGGGAAAGTCTATTCCATAGAGAGTAAAGGGGACCTACATCGCTATAAATGGGGGAATTCCTAAGACCATTAACATATGCCCAGGACCAGATTCAGGCTTGAAAAGAGTGAGAGGAGCCTGTGCTTTCACATCAGGCTGATTTTTTAGGAAGGAAGACTAAACTCTGAAGGAGAGTACAAATCAACAAAGAGCCAAGTTGCAAAGACTGTAAAAGATTTATTTGCATTGGTTTGTTTGTTTTTATTAGAACCTGGAACTCATGGAAATCTCTGTCATAACACCAGTTGGATTCAAAATTAAGGAACAGACATCTTAAAGACTAAATCCAAAAGTTAACCCATTAAAATGTACAACATGCAACAAAAGATTACAAGACAATTAAAGAAACAGGAAATTATAGTCAAACTCAAGGAACAAGATAAAATTTCAGAAACCATCAATGAAGAAGATCAGACTTTACACATACCAACAACTTTAAAAAATTGTCTTCATCAGGCTCAAAGGGCTAATGTAAAACATAGAGAAAGAACTAAAGGATATTAGGAAAATGATGAATGAACAGCATGAGAACCTTAATAAAGAGATAGAAATTTTAATAAGGAAACAACTAAAAACACTGTAGCTGAAGACCACAGTAGTTAAAATTAAAAATTTCCTAGATCATTTCATCAGCATATTAGAGCTGACAGAAGAATCAATGAATTTGAAAGATAAGGCAACTGAAATGATTCAGGTTTAGGAACAGAATGTAAAATGAATAAGTGAACAGAGCTTAGGAGACATATTGGACATCACCAAGATTCCAATATATGGATCATGGTAGTCCCAGAACAAGAAGAAAGAGAGAAAGGATCAGAAGGAATATTCAAAGAAATAATGGTAGAAAACTTGCCAAATTCAACAAAGAAAGTGAATATACATATTCAAGAAGTCCAACAACCACAAACAAGATAAACTCGAAGAGAACCACACACAGACACATGGTAGTCAAACTGTTGAATGCCAAGGACAAGGACAGAGCTCTGAAAACTGCAAGATAAAAGCAAGGTACTATATACAAAGGATTCTGAATAAAATTGAGTGCTAATTTCTCATCAGAAACAATAGGAACTAAGAAGGCAGTGGGATGAAATGATTAAAGTGCTGAAAGTAAACAATTGCCAATCATGAATTTTATATCTTATATCTTTCAAAAATTAAGAATAGATTAAAGCATTCCCAGATAAACAAAAGCTGAGGGTTTATGTCCTTACTAGATTTGACCTATGTGAATGCTAAAGGGCATTCTTCAGAATAAAAGGAAAGGACACTAATCAGAGGATCAAAGAGACATAATGAAATAAAGATCTCTGATAAGGAAACCATATGGGTAATTATATACACCAGTACAACTGCATTTTATTTCTGGTATGGAACTCTGTTTTTCACTTCCTAGAGATTCTAAAGCACAAATGCATTAAAAAGTATTGATATATCCAGGGTTTCGATGTACAATAAATAGATAATTTGTAACAAACAGCAAAAGGTGGTTGATAGAGGGGTTAGGAACAGTGTATATACTATGGAATTTAAGTTGGAAAAAAGTCAAACTTGATGCTTACAGATTTGGGATAGTAAATTTATACCTCATGGTAACCTCAAATAAAAATGTGAAAGCTATATAAAAAAGTAAATGAAAAGGGACCAAAGATTGTACACTACACAAAATCAAATAAATATGAAAGTAAGTATTAGCAGAAAATTGAGGTACAAAAAGTGTATGACTTAAAATGAACAAATGGCAAAATGGGAGGAAAAAACCTGCATTATCAGTAATAACTTAAATGTAAATGGTTGAAACTCTCCAGGAAAAAGTAGAGATTAGCAGAATGGATTAAAAAGCATAACCTAAATATGCACTGTTTATAAAACATTCACCTTAAATTCAAAGACACAAGTAAGTTGAAAGTGAAAAAGATGGGAAAAAAATTCCATGCAAATAGTAACCAAAAGAGAGCTGGTGGCACGAATCCCCAAAAGACATGGGCAGTGCCTAAGGAAGGAAGACAGACCATTATGCCAGGCCCTTGAAATTGATGATTGTAGTTATGAACCTTTCCTTGTGAACTTGAAACTTAGCCTAATATTATATATTACCTAAGAGTTACCTCCTGAGGGAAGCAGATGTTGCTCAGGCAACTGAGCTCCCACCTACCACATGGGAGGTCTGTGGTTCAGTTCCTGGTACCTCCTAAAGAAGACAGTGAGCTGGTGTGACAGGCAGGCATAGCGAGCTGGCACAAGAGACACAAGAAGAAAACATAATGAGAGACACAACAAAGCAGGGAGCAGAGGTTCCCAGACCTCCTAAAGAAGACAAGCAAGACAGAAAGGTGGTGCAATGGCCAGGCACAGCAAGCTGATGCAACAAGATGATACAACAAGAGACACATGAAGAGAAAGCATAATGAGAGACACCACAAGGCAGCAAACAGAGGTGGCTCAAGTGATTAGGCACCTCCCTCCTACATTGGAGGTCCCAGGTTCAGTTCCCAGTGCCTCCTAAAGAAACAAGGAAGACAACAGACACAGCAAGTGCAAACAACGAGGGAGTGGGGAGAAATAAATAAAATAAATCTTTAAAAAAGAAGGGCTACCTCCTGAAAGCCTTCTTGTTGCTCAAATGGGGCCTGTCTCTAAGCCAAACTCAGCATATAAACACACTACCTCCCCATCCCAGCATGGGACATGATTCCTGGGGATGAGCCTCCCTGGCACCAAGGGATTATTACCAAAGGCCAACTAGCAATGCATTTGGAAAAAGACATTGACTAAAATGGGGAACTATTAAATACAAATGAGTTTTTATGGCTAAGAGATTTCAAAGTGAGTCAGGAATTCATTCTTGAGGTTACACTTATGCACATCTCAGCAAGATCTCATTGACTGCCATAGTTAACAATGCCTCAAACGGTGGGGCTCATGAGGACTTTAGAGACATCTAGACACTATAAGCAGGGCAGACAGGCTCGGGAATTTGGCACCCTGTCAGTGGGCCTTACTTTGGAATTTATGCTCCCCAGTGTAACAGAGCTAGACTCATTTATAGTTTCCTTACATTTGGCTCTTCTGCCCCTTTTGTTTGACCTACTCTCCAGGTCACTGAATTCACCCAGGACAACTAACAAGATGATGATGGATAACACCCATCCCAAAGAACAGAGAGTATCTGCAACTGCAAGTAAGACAGTTCCACCCATCTGCCTCATGGGATCTAAGCCCCTTTTTAATTAAAAACAGAGTGGATATCACCATACCCAAATCCTCAAGATTGGGAATGAGCAAGGGACTAAAGTAGACATATTATTATTCTATTATAAACTTATTATTATTCTAGCAATGGAAGAAGTTTTACCATTGATGTAAAGGCAGTGCCACCAGAGGTTCTGAGGGGAGGGAGAGGGAAGAATAGGTGTAACATGGGAGCATTTTTGGGACATTCGAATTGTCCTGTATGACACTGCAATGCCGGATACAGCCATTAAACATTTTGTCATAACTTATAAAATTGTGTGGGGCAGAGTGTAAACTATAATGTAAACTATAGTCCACGGTTAGTAACAATGTTTCAATATGTATTCTTCAATTGTAATAAATGTACCACACTAATGAAAAATGTTGTTAATGTGGGAAAGTGGGGTAGGGGGAGGGGTGGGGCATATGGGAAGCCCCTATATATTTTTTTTAATTTATTGAAGTATATCACTCATACATGAACATATATAAACAATAAGTGTATAGTAATAGTTGTGAACTTACAAAACAAACATACATAACATCATACTGGGCTCTCATACCTCACCCTACCACCAATACCTTGCATTGTCGTGAAACATTTCTAACTAATGATTAAAGAGCATCTTCAAAATATTACTACTAACCAAAGTATTTTCCCCCAACCCACCCTATTATTATTTTTTATATCATTTATATATGAACATACATAAACAATAAGTATATAGTAAAAGTTGTGAACTTACAAAGCAAACATTTATAACATCACATAGGAGTCCCATACATCAACCGTCCACCAACACCTTGCTTTGTTGTGAGACATTTGTTAAAAATTATGAAAGAATATTGTTAAAATCTTACTAATTATAGTCCTTATCTTACATTTGGTGTATTTTTCCCCCAACCCACCCTATTATTATTTTTTAAATATATTTTTATGACAGAAGTTGTAAACTTACAAAACAATCATGCACATGTGCAGAATTCTCAAACAACACCCCTCTATCAACACACCACACTGTGGTGAACATTTGTTACAGATTATGAGATAATATCATCCGATTATTACCAGTTCCACAGAGTACATTTGGCACACATTTTCCATACTCCCCCACTATCAACACAGTACATCTTTGGCATAGATGCAAGAATATTGCATTATTACTGTTAACCACACTCCACAGGTCACTCCAGTTGTATTTTTCCCATGCTTCTCCACATTCCCACCATCCTGCAATACTGATGTACATCTGCTCTAGCTCACAAAGGGCACTCTTGCATCTGTACCATCAACCACTATTCTAATTCACCTCCGGGTTTACTGTGCTATTCAGTCCCTAGATAATTCTCTAGCTTTCTGTTGATTGGCATTTATATCCCTAGACTACCATTTTCAACCACATCCCCATTTATATAAACCAGCTGTTACTCACTATGTGTTACCATCAACTCTGTACATTTCCACACTTTTACAGTAAAGCTAATTAAAACTTCTACATACATTAAATATCAGTAGTCCATCTCAGTCCTCCTCTTAACTCCTTTAAGAATCCACCACCTACCACCAGGTCTTGAAGATATTTTTCTACATTTTCTTCTAGAAGCTTTATGGCTCTTGCTTTTATATTTAGGTATTTGAGTCAATTTGAGTTAATTTTTGTATAGGGTGTGAGAAAGGGGTCCTTTTTCCTTCTTTTGCTATGGATATCCAATTTTCTCAGCACCATTTGTTGAATGGACTGTTCTGCCAGAGCTGGGTGGGTTTGACAGGCTAGTCAAAAATCACTTGACCACAGATGTGAGGGTCTGTTTTTTAACCATCAGTTCGGTTCCATTGGTCTATGTGTCTGTCTTTATACCAGTACCATGCTGTTTTTACCACTGTAGTTAGGTAATACAACTTAAAGTCCGGAAATGAGAGTCTTCTGACTTCATTTTCCCTTTTTAAGATGTTTCTGGCTATTCAGGATCCCTTACCCTTCCAAATAAATTTGATAATTCTGTTTTCCATGAGATGGAGCTGCAGTTGTGGGCAGGAATCTATGCAGTGCAGGTCCAAGATGACCACAGTTGCCCCAGGAGACTTCTGATTATTCAGTCTACATCAGCTAAATGTACCTGTAGCTACCCAGACAGGCTGGTGCTGGGCCCGCCAGCTTCCTCCCTGCTAGAGGTGGGACTGAAGCCTAGCCTACAGCTGCAGGCTAATCTGGGTGAAAGAAACCAGTCTCTACCTTCACTGTGATTTTCAGTCAGCCTGGCTTCCCCTCATGCTAGGGGTGGAATCAAAACGGCAGCTACCGGCCTCCTTCTGACTTGGAAAGGCTCAAACTTTAGCTGTTCTTAGGGTTATACTTTAGCCAGCCTAATTTACTAATCAGTAGCTGAAACTGGTGGCCAACTGTCTCTTCCTCCTCTGTTTTTGGGAAATGGAGCTTCCAATTCCTGTCACAGAATAGCTCCTGGGGTGGCTTGTGCTGCTAAAGTAGGATGATCACCAGCCTCCACGGCGTGGCCTGTAATTTCCCAGAGAGGCTGGCGCAGCTCCCCCCAGCTTCCTCCCTGCCCAAAGTGGGCCTGGGGCTTAGGCTACAATGGCTATCTGATCTAGATGGAAAAAAGCCAGTCCCTACCAGCCCTGTGATTTTCAGTCAGCCCCGCTTCCCCTCATGTCAGGCATGGTGTTAAGATGGTGACTACCACCATTTTTCTGACTTGGACAGATTTAAACTTTAGCTGTTCTTAAGATTATACTTTAGACTGCGGAATTTACTAATCAGTAGCTGAAGTTGGTTCCCAACTGTCTCTTCCTCCCCCTTTTGGGAAGTGGAGCTTTCAATTCCAGCTGTGGAACAGCTCCCGGCATGGCTTGTGCCTCCAGTGGAGGATGGGCACTGGCCTCCGGGACATGGAGTGCTCTACTTACGAATCTTCTCTGCAGATGGGCATTCGCCTCCTTCCATTCTTTCAGGGATGTTGCAGTATGCACTTCTTATATCCTGGAGCCCCCAAACAAGTGCTTTAGATAGCTGTGGGTGATCACCAACTGCCCCACAGCAGGAGCTGATTCTAGAAGCCCTTTAATCTGTCGCCATGTTGCTGGGTGTCCCTTGCCCCTATATTTTTGATGTAACATTTTTGTAATCTAAAGCTTCATTAAAAATTTTAAAAACTACCTTTAAAAAAATAAAATAAAATAAATTGCAAAAAAAAGTGCTAGAGTAGCTGTACTAATATCAGATAAATATTAAACATTAGACTTTAAGTCAAAAACATAGGACAAAGAAGGATAATCTATACTGATAAAGAGTTAATTAAATTAGAAGATGCAACAATTATAAATATATGAACCTGGGAGCAGATGTGGCTCAAGCAGTTGAGCACCCGTGTCCCACATGGGAAGTCCAAGGTTTGGTTCCTGGTGCCTCCTAGAAAACAAACAAAAACAAGCAACAAGAAAACAAGTGAGAGAGCTGATGTGGTTCAGTGGCTGGGCACTGGCCTACCACATACAAGTTCCCAGCTTCAATCCCTGGACCCTGGACCTCAAAAATAAAAAAATAAATAAGTAAATAAATAAATAAATAAATCTAACAACAGAGCCACAAAATATATGAGGCAAACAATGACAGATTTGAAGGGAGATCTACAATAATAGTTGGAGATTTCAATACAACACTTACAATAATGGACAGAACATCTACACAGAAAATCAATAAAGAAATAGAACACTTAAATGATATTATAAACTAACTAGTCCAAATAGATGAAAGTAGAACAATTCAGTCAACAACAGCAGAATAAATTACTCTACTGCACATAGTCATTATCCAGGATTGACCATAAGTTTCAAAGAATTAAAAATTACTGATAGAGGCAAGATGGCATCAGTTTAGGAGGGCACTTGCTGACTCACTCTCTGAGGATGACTGATTGGGGACAGGGGTCTGTGCTGGGGGTGCACAGAGCTAGAACCTTGGGGACATCGCTTTGAAGGCAGCTGGACAGCATGGATTGCTCGGGAGAGATTCGTGAGTTTCTCCGCTGCCTGTGGCGGTTAACACAGACGGCTGAGCCCCACCCTCAGGGAAAAAGGCCGGTTTGAGCCGCGACTCCCACTGGCAACCCGGTGAGAGGGAGCATTCTCTGGGAGTGGGAGGATTCTGGTGGACGGTCAAGAGGGGTTTCCTTTCTGTGGGTTTGGCTGCCTGGAACCCCTTGCAGCTTTGGGGAACCAAATAGCTGGCTTGAAGTGGCACCAGGCTGAGGCGAGTGGCAAATCTGCTGAGGAAGGTTGATTTACCTAGCTGTCCAGGGATACACCCCAACCCCCGCTGGCAACCCGGTGAGAGGGAGCATTCTCCGAGAGTGGGAGGGTTCTAACATAAGGTGGAGAGGGGTTCCCTTTCTGTGGATTTCGCTGCTTAGATGCCCTCATAGCTTTGGGGAGCAGATAAGCTGGCTTGAAGCAGCGCCAGGCTGAGGGGAGAAGCGATTCTACTGAGGAAGCCTGATTTAGCCAAAGCCCAGGTGATACTGAGGCTTGGCTCCAGAGGGGCCAAGGATTGAGATTATACAAGGTAATTTCTCTGAGCACAATAAAATAAAATTGGAAATCACTAAGGGCCAGAAAATCAGATTAGGCACAAAGATATGGAAGTTAAACAACACACTCCTAGACAAACAGTGGGTCAAGGAGGAAATTAAAAAAAAAACAAAAAACAGTAAGTATCTTGAAACTAATGAAAATGACAAGACAACACATCAAAACCTATGGGATGCAGCTAAAGCTGTCCTCAGAGGGAAGGTCATAGCCAAAAATACATATATTAAAAAAGAAGAGCTAAAATTGAAGACCTAACTGCACACTTGGAGGAATTGGAAAAACAACAACAAACTAAACCTAAGGAAGTAGAAAGAAGGAAATAACAAAGATTACAGCAGAACTAAATGAAATAGAGAATAAGAAAGCACTAGAAAAAATAAACAAAACCAAAGCTGGTTCTTCAAGAAGATCAATAAAATTGACAAAACCTTAGTCAGACTAACAAAGAAAAAAAGAGAGCAAATACACAAAATAAGGAATGAGCAAGGGGATATCACTACTGACCCCACAGAAATAAAGAGTATCATAAGAGGATACTCTGAAAACTTATATGCCAACAAGAATGATAATTTAGAGGAAATGGACAAATTTCTAGAAACTCACAAACAGCCTACATTGATGAAAGAAGTAAAGAGATAGACTCAGTCATCAAAAACCTCCCAAAAAAGAAGAGGCCAGGACCAGATGGCTTCACAGCTGAATTCTAGCAAACATTCCAGAAAGAGCTAACATCAATCCTGCTTAAGCTCTTCCAAAAAATAGAAGTAGAAGGAATATTGCCTAACTCATTCTATGATGCCAATGTTACCCTAATACCAAAACCAAACAAAGATACCACAAGAATGAAAATTATAGACCAATTTCTCTAATGACCCTAGATGCTAAAATCCTCAACAAAATGCTTGGTAATTGCATTCAACAGCATATCAAAAGGATTATACACCATGACCAAGTGGGTTTCATCCTGGGTATGCAAGGATGGTTCAATATAGGAATATCAATCAAAGTAATATACCACATAAAGAAATTGAAAGAAAAAAAATCACACGATCATCTCTATAGATGCAGAAAAAGCATTCGAAAAAATACAGCACTCTTTCCTGATAAAAACACTGCAAAAGATAGGAATAGAAGGAAACTTTCTGAATATAATAAAGGGTATATATGAAAACCCAAAGCTAACATCATCTTAAATGGTGAAATCCTAAAAGCATTCCCTCTGAGATCGGGAACAAGACAAGGATGCCCATTATCACCACTCCTATTTAACATTGTCTTAGAAGTACTTGCTCGAGCACTGAGGCAAGAGAAAGATATAAAAGGCATCCAAATTGGAAAACAAGAAATAAAAATTTCATTATTTGCAGACAACATGATCCTATACGTAGAAAGCCTTGAGAAATCTACAAAAAAGCTTCTAGAACTTATAAAGGAGTTCAGTAATGTCGCAGGCCATAAGATCAATGCTCAAAAATTAGTACCATTTCTGTACACCAATAATGAGCAATCTGAGGAGGAAATCAAGAAAAAAATACCATTTTCAACAGTATAAAAGAATCAAATACCTAGGAATAAATTTAACTAAAGATGTAAAGGACTTATATATAGAAAACTGCACACCAATGTTAAAGAAAATCAAAGAAGACTTAAATAAATGGAAGAATATTCCCTGTTCATGGATAGGAAGACTAAACATCATCAAGATGTCTATCCTACCCAAACTAATCTACAGTTTTAATGCAATCCCAATAAAAATCAATACTGTATTTTTTAAGGAACTGGAAAAAATAACTACAAAATATATTTGGAAAGGTAAGAGGCCCCGAATAGCCAAAGACATATTGAAAAAGAAAAATGAAGTTGGAGGTATCACATTACCTGACTTTAAAACATACTACAAAGCTACAGTGCTCAAAACTGCATGGTATTGGCACCGGTATAGACATACTGACCAATGGAACCAAATTGAGAGTTCTGATATAGAGCCTCACATATAATGTCCTCTGATATTCAACAAGGCCACCAAGCCCACTCAGTTGAGAGAGAATGGCCTCTTTAACAAGTGGTGCTTGGAGACCTGGATATCCACATTCAAAAGACTGAGAGAGGAATACTATCTCACACCTTATACAAAAATCAACTCAAGATGGATCAAAGATCTAAATATAAGAGCCAAAACCATAAAGACCTTGGAAGATAATGTAGGGAAGCATCTACAGGACCTTGTAATAGGAAATGGTTTCATGAACTTCACGCCCAAAGCACAAGCAGCAAAAGAAAACATAGATAAATGGGATCCCTCAAAATTAAAAACTTCTGCACCTCAATGGACGTTATTAAGAAAATAAAAAGACAGCCTGCCCAATGGGAAAACATATTTGGCAATCATATATTTGATAGGAGCCTAATATCCTGCATATATAAAGAAATCCTACACCATGAAAATAAAAAGACAAACAACCCATTTAAGAAATGGGCAAGTGACCTGAAAAGGCACTTCTCCAAGGAAGAAATGCAAATGGCTAAAAAGCACATGAAAAAATGCTCAACATCGCTAGCTATTAGGGAACTGCAAATCAAAACTACAATAAAATACCATCTTACACCCATCAGAATTGCAGCTATTAAAAAAACAGCAGACTGTAAGTGTTGGAGAGGATGTGGAGGAATGGGAACCCTCATCCACTGCTGGTGGGACTGTGGCATGGTCCAGCCGCTGTGGAGGACAGTTTGGCGGTTCCTCAGAAAACTAACAATAGATCTTCCGTATGATCCAGCGATTCCACTGCTGGGTATATACCCAGAAAAATTGAAAGCAAAGACACGAACAGATATATGCACCCCAATGTTCATAGCGGCATTGTTCACAATTGCCAAAAGGTGGAATCAGCCCTGGTGCCCATCAACAGATGAATGGATAAACAAAATGTGGTACGTACATATAATGGAATATTACTCAGCTGTAAGAAAGAATAAAGTGCTAATGCATGGAATAACATGGATGAATCTTGAAGACCTTATGTTGAGTGAAGCAAGTCAGGCATTGAAGGATGAACAGTATATGACATCACTGATTTGAATTGAGGAAAGTGAGCAGTCTCTGAGAACCAGTGTCTGAAAGATAGGTTAACAAGGGAGAGAAAGGGAAGAGTAGGTTGTGAGCCATCACCCATATGGACATAATCTATGTTAAAGTGATAGAGTATAGTTGCATATTGAAGGATAGGACAGGTGTGTAGTGATATTACTGGGTTTGGTGGTGCAGGGTTGACAGGTGGGTAGATTAGGAAGGGTGGGTAAGAATACCCAGGATACTGGGGGGAGAGATGGGAGAGGGACTAGGTGAATATCGGATTTGTGGGTATGAGGTTGAAAGTGCAGTAGTGGGAATGCTTTTATGACAATATTACAAGGTAGTGTTAGGGTGTAGGCTGGGGGGACATTCAAGGTGGGGCACATCTGGAGTAGGCTTCTGGTGTGTGTGAGTGTTCATTCTGTCATAATATGTTGTGTCGGGAGTGGAGACCTACATGGTGAGTGGGAAGGTGATGGACCCCCATCTTTGGGAGAACCGATTCAGCCAGAAACAGACAGGTGGGTGTCTCTTAGGAGCAAGGGTGGATCCTAACAGGATTATCAGCATGTCAAGACCTCTTGTTGCATGTAACTATGAATCTTGTCATCCAATGAGTCAAGACGGGGGAGTGTCGTGTGTCCCAGGGGGATGGGGAGGAAGGAACAGAAAAGATCAAATGGGGTATTTAGTGGTCAGGGGAAATGTTTTTCATTACCTTACACTAATGGACACAGGACTTGGTAAATATCATCAAGAATTATTAAACTGTACCATCTAAATTGTAAACTATATTGTAAACCATTGACAATGTTTAGTAGCTATATTTCACTATCTGTATAACAGTTATAACATTGCTATCATCCACATAAAAAAGTTTTAATATGGGGTGAGTAAAGTTGGAGGAGGTTGTGTATATGAGAGTCTCTAGTATTCTGTGTGTGACTTTGCTGTGACCTAAAACTTCTTTGAAAATTAAGTGAAAATTTGGGAGACACTGGGGAGTGAGAGGGGGAAGGTGCCATGGAACAGACTGGACACCCGATAATGCAGTGATAAAAGGGGGAAAAAAATTTTTTTTTAATTTTTTTGTTTTTTCCCGTTTTTTGAATGTCCCAATCCTTTAATTATATTTTATTCTTAGTTGTTTTTTTTTCTGAGTTTCCATGTATTTTATCTCTTTCATTTAAGCTTATCATTATTATTTCATTTTCCTATTAATTATATTTGGTTATTATATGGGCTTCATCTTCAAGGAAGGTTTAGATCACAGAAGGGTTACAACAGGGGCTGCAGAGGATCATTGGTGGGGGGTGTCTGGGATGGGGGATTCATGGGAAGAAGTTCATCTGAATATAAATGAAAGATATATAAAATTGTCCAAATGATCGAGGGGTGGGGCATGGTCACAGTGGGTGGACAATCACTCAATAAATGAGGGAATACTGAATTCCCAGCCTGGAGAGCTCTTCCACATTCTCCAAGGGAGCAGCAACAGTCCCTCGAGTGCAGGGGCAGTGTCTCGCAAAGGAGGATGGTCCACTAATGGGTTCTTGTTATTGATGACTAGCCTTACTATTCTTTGCTCTTGTAATTGAAACTTAGCCTACTGTTATTGGGTGCTTAAGGGTTGCCACCTGAGAGCCTCCTTGTTGCTCAAATGTGGCCTCTCTCTAAGCCAAACTCAGCATATGAATGCATTACCTTCCCCCCAGCATGAGACATGACTCCCAGGGATGAGCCTCCCTGGCAACGAGGGATTAACACCAAGTGCCAACTGGCAATACAACTGGAAAAAGACATTGGATAAAAGGGGGGAAAAGGTAAAGAGAAATGAGTTCATGTGGCTAAGAGACTTCAAAGAGAATCAGGAGGTCATCCTGGAGGTAACGCTTACGCACACCTCAGTAGGATCTCATAGAACACCAAAGTGGTATTACCCCACACAGAGGGGCTCCTGAGGGCTCTGGAGACACCCAGGTCCTATATAAGGGGGATAGCTCCAGAGATTGATGCCTTAGTGGGCTATACTTTAGAATTTGTGCTCCTGAGAGTGACAGAGTTGGACTCAAATAAGTCCTCCCTGCACATGATCCATCAGTCCCTTCTATTCAAACCTATATGTGATGCTGGAGTTTGTAGGTGTACTTCCAGAGACTGTAGCCTTTGGCCTGCCCATGTGCTAGCTGTGCCTGGAATCTTGGTGGAGCTGCAACTCCTACTCTACAGCTCAATGGAGTCATCCAAGTCATCTGGTGAGGAGACAATGATGGACAACGGCCATCCCGGGGAATGGAGAGAGTCTGCAGCTGCAGGCAGAATAATCCCATCCATTGTATCCATGGGATATAAGCCCCTTCTCACTTGGAGGTGGAGTGGACATCACCATCCCAAACTCCTCAGGATTGGGGGAAGAGCTATGGACAAGAGTGGACTCACTGCTATTCTGTTGTAGACATATTGTGATTCAAGCAATGGAAGAAATTACAACAGTGAGGTGGAGCCAGTGGCCACTGGACGTTTTTGGGGCAGGGAAGGGAAAAGCAGTTGTAATATAGGGGCTCTTTTAGGACTTGGGAATTATCCTGAGTGACATTACAATGACAGATATAGGCCATTTTACATCAGCATATAACATGCAGATCTGTGTGGGAGAGAGTGTGGTCTACAATGTGAAGTATGGTCCATGCTTAATGGCAAAGCCCCAGGATGTATATATCCATTGCAGGTGATGTGCCATACTAGTGAAAGATGTTTATGTGGGATGTTATGGGAGGTGTGGGAGGTGGGGAACATGGGAATCCTTGTAATTTTTGTGTAACATTTATGTAATCTAAGCAT
>JAQZBX010066930.1:0-16024 GCA_029593785.1 Cabassous unicinctus
ATTTAAATGAAATGGACAAATTCCTAGAAACACACAAGCAGCCTACATCGATGAAAGAAGAGATTGATGAACTCAACAAAACAATTACAAGTAATGAGATAGAATTAGTCATCAAAAACCTCCCAATTAAGAAAAGCCTATGACCAAATAACTTCACAATTGAATTCTCCCAACTATTCTGTGAAGAACTAACACCAATTCTGCTTAAACTCTTCAAAAAAAAAAAAAACTGAAGTGGAGGTAACATTGCCCAACTCATTCTATGATGCCAACATCACACTAATATCAAAGCCAAACAAAGATGCCACAATTAAAGAAAACTATAGACAATCTAGCTAAAGAAATTAGATGCTAAAATACTCAACAAAATACATGCTAATCATATTCAACAACACATCCAAAGAATTAAACACCATGACCAAGTGGGTTTCATCCCTGGTATGCAAGGATTTTTCAACATAAGAAAATCAATCAATGTAATACACCACATAAATGTATCAAAAGAAAAAAAATCAATGATCTCTATAGATGCAGAAAAAGCAGTCAAAAAATACAACAGTGTTTCCTGATAAAAACATTACCAAAGATAGGAATAGAAGGAAACTTCCTCAACATGATAAAGGGTAATATGAAAAAACCCACAGCTGATATCATATTCAATGAAGAAACTAAAAAAGCTTTCCCTCTAAGATCAGGAACAAGACAAGGATGCCTAATTTCACCACTCTTATTTAACATTGTGTTAGAAGTACTTGCTTAAGCATTTAGAGAAGAAAAAGTTATAAAATGCATCCAAATAGGAATGGAAAAAGTAAAACTTTCACTATTTGCAGATATGATCCTATACATAGAAAGCCCTGAGAAATCTAAAACAAAACTTCTAGAGCTCATAAATGAGTTCAATAAGTTTGCAGGTTACAAGATGAATGTGCAAAAATCAGTAGCATTTCTGTACACTAATAATGAGCAATCTGAGGAGGAAATAAAGGAAAAATTCCCATTTACAAGAGTAACTAAAAGAATGTAATACATAAGAATAAATTTAACTGAAGATATAAATGAGTAAATTTAATGGAAGATGTAAATGAGTTATACTATGAAAACATAATATAAGTTTTCATATACTATGAAAAGTATAAAGGAAATCAAAGAAGTCTTAAATAAATGGAAGAATATTCCCTGTTCATGGATAAGAAAACAAAACATTATTAAGATGTCTATCCTACCTAAACTGATTTACAGATTTAACACAATCCCAATAGAAAATACCACTTTTTTTTTTTTACTAAACTGGAAAAACTAACTATGAAATTCTTCTGGAAATGCAAGAGGCCCTGAATGGCCAAAGACATATTGAAAAAGAAAAATGAAACCATAAGGATCCCACTACCCGACTTTAAAACATGTTACAAAACTATAGTGGTCAAAATTGCATGGTATTGTTACAAGGATAGACATACTATTCAATGGAACCAAATTGAGAGTTCTGATATAGATCCTCAAATATATAGTCTACTGATCTTTGACAAGGCCATCAATCCCATTCAACTGGGAGAAAATGGCCTCTTTAACAAGTGGTGCTTGGAGAAATGGATATCCATGTCCAAAAGAATGAGAGTGGAACATCATCTCACACCTTATACAAAAATCAACTCAATGTGGATCAAAGATAAATATAACAGCCAGGACCATAAACACCTTGGAAGATAATGTAGGGAATCATCTACAGGATCTTATAATAGTAAATGGTTTCATAAACTTCACACCAAAAACACGAAAAGCCAAAGAATAAATAGATAATTAGAACCTCCTAAAAATTAATAATCTTCTTACCTCAAAGAGTGTATCAAGAAAGTGAAAGGAAGCCTCCTTAATGGAAAAAAATACTTGCTAACCATATACCTGATAGGGGCCTAATATCCTGCATATATTAAGAAATCCTACACTTCAAAAATAAAGACAAACAACCCATCTAAAAATGGTCAAGTGATTGGAATAGACACTTCTCTAAAGAAGAAATACAAATGACTAAAAAGTACTTGAACAGAGGCTCAACATTACTAGCTATTAGGGAAATGCAAATCAAAACCACAGTGATATGTCATCTTATAACTATTAGACTGGAGGCTATTAAAAAAAACAGGACTACATTTGTAGAAGAATGTGGAGGTATAGAAACCCTTATCCACTGCTGTCCTTTTGGATGGCAGTTTCGCAGTTCATCAGAAAATTAGCTATAGAACTGCCATATGATCCAGCAATTCCACTGCTGGATATATACCCAGAGGAACTGAAAGCAAGGTTGTGAACAGATATATGCACACCAATGTTCATAGTGGCATTATTCACTATTGCTAAAAGTTGGAATCAACCCAAATGCCCTTCAGCAGTTGAATGGATAAACAAATAGTAGTATATTCATACAATGAAATATTACTCAGCTGTAAGAAGAAATACAGTATTAACTCACGAGATAACATAGATGAATCTTGAAGATCTTATGTTGAGTGAAACAAACCATGCACTGAAGAACAAATATTATATCACCTCACTGATATGAATTATGTAAATTGAGCAGACTTACAGATCTATAGTCTGGATGATAAGTTTACAACAAATAGAAAGGGAGAAGAAGGTTGTGAGCCAATGCCCATATGGGCAAAATCTATGATGAGTTGGAAGTGTTTAGTTGTACAGTGGACGGGCATGACAGTGGTCTAATTGTACTGTTGGGTTGAGTGGTGCTGGTTTGTCACTGGAGGTGGGGTTAGGAGGGTGGGTTGGACTGTCTATGGAACTGGGAGGAGGTTTGGGGGTGGGGATCAGGTGAACAGTGAATTTGGTGGATAAATGGTTGAAACTACAATGTTGGAAATGCTCAACAGAACATATGGCAATTGAGGGTTCCTGGTTTGGGGTGTTGGAGGTGTAGAGCACTTGGGACACAGAGAACCTGGGGCAGGATTCTAGGGAGTGTGTTAGTGTTCTTTTTGCCATAGTGTGTTATATCAGTGAGTGGAGACCCATATAATGAGTGGCAAGGTGGTGGTTTCCCATTCTAGGGAGCCCTGCTATGTTCTCAAATAGAAGGGCAGGAGTCTCTTGAAAGCATAGGCAGTACGTAATAGGAGATGACAGACCAGTGTGTCAAGCACTCAGTGTTGTTGCAAATAACTCTGAATCTTGTCCTTCAAGGAGTAAAGCCTTGTGGTTACCGTGGGTACCAAGGGGAGACAGAGGGAGGAATAGAATAGATGAAATGGGGCATTTTGGGAGCAACAGAAGGTTTTCTACATGATCATGCTATGATGGATTCAGGCCATGTTAAATTACATGAAAATTTATAAAAGTGTATGGTCCAAAATGTAAACCATAATGTAAACAATAAACAATGATTGGTAGCTATGTTTCGATATTTGTACATCAACTGTAACAAATGTACCATCCACATATAAAATTAAATTAATAGGTGAATGGGGAAACGGGTAAGGATGTTGGATATATGGGAGTCCCTCATATTTAGTTTGTGATTTTTCTGTACCATAAAACTTCTTTGAGGACAAAATGAAAAAAAGTAAGTCACTAGGGGAATAAACAGAAGAAAATGCCAATGTACATATAGGACAACAGATCTTATAGCGATAAAAGGCAAAATGTCAAAAATTTTAAAAAAATATTTTTGCCTTAGTTTCTATTATCCAATATTTTTTAATTTTTAAAATAAGTTTTTGTATTTTATTTCTTTTAAAAATATTATTATTTCATTTTCTCATTAATTGTATTTGGTTATGTTATTGGCTGCATATTTGAAGAAGTTTTGGATCACAAAAATGCTTACAACTGTGACAGGGGAGGACCATTGGTGTGGGGTGTCAGTGATCGGGGATATATAGGAGGAATCTCATGTGGGCATACATATAAGTCATATAAATGTGTTCAAATCTTCATGGGGCATTTCAACAGTGGGTAGAGATTCACACAATAACTGAAGGAATATCAAATTCCCATTCTGGGGTGCTCTGCCACATTCTCTAATGGAAATCCAAGAGTCCCCTGAGTACAGGAACAATGACTGGTGAAGTAGAATGGTCCATTGAGGGGCCCTTGATATTGATAACAATGCTTATGAACATTTACCCTTGAAATGGAAACTTAGCCTACTATTATATGGTGCCTAAGAGTTGCCCCCTGGAGTCTACTTGTTGCTTAAATGTGGCTTCTTCCTAAGTCAAACTCAGCATATAAATACAATACCTTCCCCCCATCATGGGACAAGAGCTCCACGGATGAGCCTCCCTGGCACTGATGGATTAATACCAAGCACCAACTAGCAATGCAACTGGAAAAAGACCTTGATCAAAGGAGGAAAAAGTAAAGACAAATGAGATTTTATGGCTATGAGACTTCAAAGTGAATCAGGAGGTCATTCCCGAGGTTATGTTTATGCACGTCTCAGCAGGATCTCATTGACTGCCAAAGTAGATACTATCACCAAATAGTGGGACTACTGAAGGTTTTGGAGACACCAGACACTATAGCTAGGGCAGATAGCTCAGGAGATTGGTGCCTTGCCCCTGGGTCCTACTTTGGACCCTACAGTGACAGAGTTGAACTCAGTTGTGTTTTCCCTATGCATGGCTTTTCTGTTCTTCTACTTGAACCTATAATTAGTACTAGAGTTGGTAAGTGTACATCCAAAGCACTAAAATCTTTGGGTTGTCTATGTGCCAACTGGGCCTCAAATCTCAATGAACTTGCAACACCTACTATCCATTTCATTGGTCTCACCCACGACAGCCAACAAGGAGATGATGATGGGCAAATACCATACCAAGGAACTGAGACAGTCTACAACTGCAAACAAGAGAGTTCCACCCATCAGCTCTAATGGATCACAGCCCCCTCTCAATTATAAGTGGAGTTGACATCACCATCCCAGAATCCTCAGGATTGGAGAATGAATTATGGACTAAAGTAGACTTACTGGTATTCTACTATAGACTTATTGTGATTCTAGCAAGAGAAGAAAATATATCATTGATGTGGATGCAGTGGCCACTGGAGGTTCTGAAGGCAGGGAGAGGGAAAAACAAGTGTAATGTGGGGGCATTTTCAGGACTTGGAAATTGTCCTGAATGACATTGAAATGACAGATACAGGTCATTATATACCTTATCATAATCTACAGAATTAGGTGGTTAACAGTGTAAACTACAATGTAAACTTCAATCCATGCTTAGTTGCAATTCTCCAAAATGTGTTCCTCAATTACAATGAATGTACCACACTAAGGAAGGATGTTGTTAATGTGGGAAAATGTGGGAGGTGTGGGGAGCGAGGAATATGGGTATCCCCTATATTTTTCAAGTAACATTTATGTAATATAAGTATCTTTTAAAAAATAGATGTAATATGGTGGCATTTTGGGGTCATTGGAATTGTCCTGAATGATGTTGCAGTGATGGATACAGACAATTATATATCTTGTCATATCTTGTCATAACTTACAAAAATGTGTGGAAGAGGGTTTAAACTATAATGTCAACTATAATCCAAACTTAGTGGCAATGCTCCAATACGTGGTCATCAATTTTAACAAATGTACCACAGTAATGAAGGATGTTGTTAGTGTGGTAAAGTGTAGGAAGGCTGGGGTGTGGGGCATATGGGAATCCACTACACTTTTTATGTTACATTTATGTAATCTAACTATCTTATATATATATATATATATATTATGCTCAGAGGAACAGACCAGTTTACAAACATAATCCAATATCTATTTTTGGAATTCATTTTTTTTCCTGGAGATGCTGCTAGCATAGTCTTTATTACAATAATTTAAAGCCCTTTCCACCCACAAAAGAAACTAGTAAGGCCAGCACATAAAATCAACCACAAAGGCATCTATTCCTTTGAAACAATAGAAATATCATTTAAGAAAAGAATATAGTGAAAATCTTCAACACTTTCTTGTCAGTGATTCCTGAAGCTGGTAAATTGTCATGACAGTGTTCCAGGTTCTCTAGACGGAACTGGCTCACATTAAACCATATTGGTGGCAGAGTTCATGCTGCATTAGTTATGACAGCTTGCCAGACACCTTCTTCCATGTAGAATGCTCTAGCTAGGTTTTTTTTTAAATTTTTCTTAGCTAGGTTTATTTTTTTATATTTTTCATTAATAATTTTTTAAATTTTTAAAAAGATACTTAGATTACATAAATGTTACACAAAAATTATAGGGATTCCCATATGCCCCACCTCCTATACCTCCCACAGCCTCCCACATAAACATCTTTCATTAGTTTGGTATATCACCTGCAATGGATATACACATCCTGGGACTTTGCCACTAAGCATGGACCATAGTTCACATGTACACCACACTCTTTCAATACCAAATTGCTACAGTTTGCAATTAAAGTGAGAGCACTGTTTGGAAAGTACAGGAATCCAAAATATTGGGATGCAGACATATGGATTGATAATGATAGCTGTGGGGACATTGAAACCCTAAATTCTTGTAAGTCTTCGCCAGATATACCTGAGATATTAACCCACATATAGCAGGAAGTGTTAGGAATAGCACGTATGACTCCTTGATGTGCTAGGAGAAAGTCTAAGGCAATGCCATTATCAAACACTATTTTGGCTAGAGAGTCTAATGATTTTTGTTGAGACTGAAGAACTTGTGGTATGAACTCAGCAATGTCATTCAAGTTGGCTGACTGAGAGTAGCTCATGTGTTCATTGGCAAATACTCCTAGCAAAGCAATAAAGATCTATTTGTTTCAGGCCACATGTTCCAACCCCCTACATTGTAGGTTGTCACACCAAGTGTTATAAGCACTTCTAAGCCCATTTCTGTCATCCCACCCTTCCTACTGGCTTCCTTAGACTCCAACCATCCTGAGAATCATGTTGAGGGGGTAATGGGGTAAAAAGTGGTATCATCCTCTTACAGTTGTTGAAAAGGAGAGTCCCATATGGTGTGTCCTTGGTCCTTGGTTCCCCTCTCAGGTATTATCCTCATCTTACTCATATTAGATGAGCAGCAAACCTGGGTGCCTTTCCCATCCTCCTCCCTTCCCTGTGTTAGGAATCCAGGTAAGGCTCTGTTTCCCTTCTGGGGTAACTGCTGAGTTCAGCTTGGAGAAAGCCCAAGTAAGGAGGAGAGTCCACAGAATAAAAAAGTTGTCAAGATGTAGATGCTAAAGCACCTTTATTTGGAAGCCATTAAAGTTCTCCATAATGCCGACTGCCTATGGGTGCTGGGTGATGTGGAAAGTCCATCTAATTCTGTGAGTGTGGGCCCATCATCTAGTGTATTGTGCAGTAATGTGGGGTCCTTGCTCAGAGGAGATGTCATTTGCATAACCAAAGTGGTGGGAGAGCCACTTTTCCAAGGTGTTGTATATATGCACTGTGTCCATGAAGAACTAGAAAGTCCAGGCCATAACCTGAATAGATGTCTACATTTTCCAAGGCATAGGACATAGCCTGGGATGGAGAGAGAGGGCTGGTATAGCTCACATGCTATGACCAATCCAGTGTGGCCCATCTGGAATAGTTGGTAAATGCCCTTTTGTCTCTGGTTTACAGTTGACATCATTCACATTTGTAAATGGCTGCTTGGATCTGTTTTAATGTGAAAAGTAATCCATGATTTTTGGCTAATAATTTCATGGTATCAGAATTTCAATGTCCAGTTCAGTGGTGGATCCACTCAGAAGCAGAAGTCACCATGGAAGTTCAGCTATTTCCTGGACATCATAGTCCTCATCTTCTGGACAGGGCTCATCCTCTGCCTTTCTCCCAGGAGGATATCCAGGCTCATTGGGGGTAAAAAGCAGTTCAGTGCTACCTTAATCATTTAAATCATTCTAATGATATTCAAATTAAATAGGACCTTGCCATGTGCATCAAAATGGGTAACAAAAATCATTCTCCTCCACACTGCCAATTGTTTCCAAAAGTCTCTTTCTTACACAAGGGATCCTTTTCTTTTCCAAACATATTCCTTCCATGTTAATCTGGTCCACCTGACCAGATTGTTAAGCCATTGAAAACAGCACATAGGTCATTTACAATGGGGATTCTTGATCCACAGTTTCTAGAGGTAAAAGAACTACTCACATTTCAGTCCACTGGGCACATTTTGTTGGTGCCAGTGGAGGTATATAACCTGACTGAGTCAAGGAACATAGCAGATGCTGCCCAATGAACAAAGGGTGGCTTCAGCTTGGCCAATTCATCAGTGAATCAGTGCTGAGATTCTAGTAGGTCATCCTTGAGTTGGGGCCCCCAAGATGCCAATGCAGAGAGGGAGGTGCTGTCATCTATAGTTGCCACAGAATTTTGATCAATGGTGACCTCCACCAACTGCTCATACAATTGTGTTACTCCTTGGGCACCACAAATCATGATTCTGGACTTAACACTTCCATTTGATGATACTGTGTTGTTGGACACTGCATAGTTCAGTATTCTGATTACCCAGGATCAAGAACATCATCGGGATCTCTGACATCAGGGATACCTGGGAGCCCTTAGTAATCTTTTCTATTCAATCAAGGCCCAATAGTGTGTCAAAGTTGCTATCAAGTGTGGGTTAATACTTGAGTATGTCTGGGATCTTCTTGTTCCAAGAACCTAGGCTTCTTTGAAATTTTTACTCCATTTTTCTGACACAGAGACCAGTCAGCATGGATGGCAGAAACATATAGCTTGACTGAAGATACAGGCTCTAAATTTTCTCTTAGCAAAGTGGCTGAAACAGCCAATTTTCCCTTTTGTATGTCCTGCCACTCCTCTGTGCCTCAGTTGAAAGTAACTGCTTTTTGAGTCACCTGATATAGGAGTTACTGGAGGATACAGATATGAATATGCTGACACCAATGTGCAAATTCCCTAATGTCTGTGACCATCGGCACTAAAGAATGCACATCTGCATTCAAGTACCAAGAGGCTGCCATGCTCTGATTGCCATTTTCACTGGCCACACCTGGCTATGATAGGCAGAGGTGGTGGAGTGGTGATGCCCACAGATAGAAGGTCCTTTAAGAATTCAGTAATGCCATTTTCCACATCAGTGAGGCAGTATTGGCTCTGTTTGACAATGCAGGGAAGAGTTAGAAGCACTGAGGTTAGGGCATTGATTTTTTTTTTTTGGTCAGAAAATATATTTATTATTGATATTGAGTGAATTACAAATGTCAGTATCCATGATAGAGAAGAGGTTGTATAAGCCAAAGTTGCCTTTTGGTTGATAAAAAATGCCTTATTTCATGTATAATCATAAACATTATTCCAGTAAAAGAGGTCCACTTTCTCTTTTTGTCTTCTTTCTTGCATGATCATCATAAGTTAAAAGAATATAGTTCTTATATAATCACAGGAGTACAGAAAAAGAGAAAACCTACATGCCATAGCCTACACAATTCTACCCAGCACTGGTACTCTGAGTGACATTTTTGACCTCTCTTTCTTCTCTAATTAACTTAGGCCACTCCCACCTTTGCTAGAGTAGAGGTTCACCAAAAGATTGAGATTGGTTAGAAGGGAAATATTTATGATTAGTAGAAGTTGAATGGAAACTACAAAAAGGTGGAGAGGTCTGAGCTTCTTTTCTCATCATCATAAATGGGTTTTAGTAATACTGAAGGGTGTCCTTTGAAGACTGATCCCTACTTTAGGCATTTGCTTTAAAATTGTGGCTTATCAAACTGTGATAGGCTTCTGTTGAACCTGATTTTAGATGCTTCTTTCTAATGTTCTCTTTAAATAAGTTATTTTCTTACTGCTGGGGGTGGGGGGGAATGTTTCACATCTGGACTTAATGTTGGTGGAGGTTTACTTGTCTTAAAAGCCAAATTTACCCTCCTTTCTCAAACATGCTCTGTTTAGCCTGATTAACACAGTGCATGCACTGGCTGGCCAGAGTGGAGCAGCCTAGGGTCTGCTGGGTGTTCTGGTAATAACACTGGAGAATTTTGGCCTGCAGATTGGCACAGATAGGATGAAACTCATACCACTTGAACTTTGTTTCCTTCTCTTCAGCAGCTTTCTGATATTGCTCAATGGTGACTTCGTAGAATTCTGAGCTCCTTTCTACCAGTCCAGCCAGCTGCTCTTTGTAGAATGCATCCTCCTTCTTTGTCACTTGGTCTTTCTCTTCCAGGTGTTTGGCCAGGTGCTTTGCCTTAGAGCATTCCTCCTCACTTGACATTCTCTTGAGGAATAGCTCTGGCTAGCTGCTTACTGGCAGCAACCCTCTCTTGGTCCAGTTCTTTACTTTAGTCATTTTTTTGTTTTCAGATTCTTTCTTGGCTTGCTCTAATGCCAGCTCCTCAGTGACTCATCTTTTGAATTCTTATTCAGAAATTAAGGCACCATAACCACTAGAATACCACTGAGGCTTCGAACTAGATGGAGAGGACTCCTTCATTCCGCCAATCATATTTTCTGAAAGTCAAATGCCCTTTACCACAGTGATGTTCTTGTTCTCCTTTGCCTTAAAGTTGACTGGGAAGGTGCTATCCATCTGGCCCATGGCTTCTGTTTCTGCTCCCACAGCCTAAAGTAGAACCAAGAGTACTTCATTCCCCATATGTGCACACATGCATGAAGGGGCCCAAAGCCTTTCCTTGCATAGTGGAAGCAAGGCCATGACACCAAGATGAAAGGAGGAGGCAATTTCTTAAATATGACGAAAAACAAAACTACAAGCAACAAAAGAAAAAAGAAAACTTGGTGACTTAGACTCGATATTTAAAACTTTTGTACATCAAGTACTTTATCAAGAAGTAAAAAGTGCAACCCATGTAAAGGGGGAAAATATTGTAAAATCGTATATCTATTATTGATCTTGTATCCAGAATATATTAAAGTGCTCTTAGAACTCAAAAACAAAAGACAAACAACTTAATTAGCAATGAGCATAGAGCTTAAATAGACATTTCTCCAAAGAAGATATACAAATTGTTAATGATCATGTGAAAATATGCTCAAAATCATTAGTCATGGGGAAATGGAATTCAAAACCACCGCAGGATACCACTTCACATAATCAAATGGCTACATTGAACATATATTTATATGAGAAATTAACAAATATTGGCATAGTAGTAGAGAAATTAGAACTCTTTTCCATGCTTGTGGGAATGTGAAATAGTGAAAGAATTGTCAAAATAGTTTTGGATATTCCTAAAAATGTAAACACAGATGTCCAGTTGGACCAACAAATGGTTGACAAACCAAGTAGAGTGAAATGCTCCAGGGTTCTCTTCCTAACAAAATACTGAAAAACTTCCAAAAACTGGCATGGCCAACCTTGTTAGAGTTCCAGAAAAAAAATAAACTGCAGTAACTAGGGGAGTACTGAATCAAGAAAAATGCAATATAAAAACAGCAGTAAAACCTCAGTGGCACTTGTTACTTTCTAGATTGAGTGTTGTCCCTATAATCCAAGTTACCCTCTGTAAACAATGCTGCTTGCTTTGCATCCTCCAATAACAGATCACTGAGGGGGTTTTATTCAGCTACAGGGTTAGATAACTCCTCATGCTAATCTAACATAGGTCTCAAAGACAGACAAGTCACCTGATTATCTATGCAGTGTGGTTCCTCATTAAATGTACTTGAATTTGAATTTCTATTGAATAAGGGAACACTTCTGCTCATTTCCTGCTGAAATGATTAAAATATAACCTAAGATGTATGGATATTTCAGGTCTGAAAATAATGTTATTTTCTTCAATAATAAAAGCAATTTCAAATAAAATCCTGTAAAAAGCAATTGATTGTCTTTGATATGGCATTAATTTTTTTTGATGGGTCACTTCAAAAGCTTCAAATTGCAATAACCCATGATTACTGATGTGTGAAAATTCCAGAATCATTTTCAGAGTAAATTGTTCAGAAAAGGGAAATTTACTTCATGGCTCTTTTTTAAAGAACAAAGGTATATCTCCCAGAAAACCTCCAAAAGTTTTTCTCTATTTTTAGATTGGCTAGAATTTTATCAATTGCCTATCCTTACATCATAACTGGAAAGGAGAATGACATTACCATAATGTGTGTAGTCTAATCCATGTTTAATCCACATTCACACCTTTAGATTGGGAATGAACTCAACTTTCCCTCTAACTCATAATCATTTACACCAAAACAAAAGTGAAACTGATTTAAAAAAAATATGTGAACAATTAACATTATCTGCCTCACCCAGCATGTCTCTGTTAATTACCCTATTTCTATCCTGTAACTCCTCCTCTCTCCACCTGTATTAGTTTATGCCCACTGATATTAAAGCATGATGTTTTCTCCCATACCAAAACATATGCAGTATCAATAGTCTATCCCCTTTTATTGATTTATTAGGTCATTTTAACAGTCCTATACTTTGCAACTTTTTATTTTGCAGAAGAAACTGAAGCACAGAGAAGTACAAGATCACACAGATTGTTCATGATTCAATAAATGATAACCAATAGTAAAATAGTAGTGGATACATACACTGTCAAAACTTTTCTTTCAATTCAATTCCCAAAATATTTTCAAATATTTTCCATGAATAAATACACTCACTGGATGATTTCAATTGCTATCTATTGGTATACTTTCCAATTACCTAGTTTTTTCTAACACTTATTTACAAGTTAGATAAGTTAAAGTATGGGCACAGTCATATAAATACTAGGTGGTAGAATTGGGAATCAGATCCCAGATTCAAACTTTTGCTGGTGTTGGGGATTGAAATATGTACCCCAGAAAATACAATTTCTTTATCTAAATCCATGATCATAGCTGAGTGAACTCACTTGTAAATAGCATCTTTGAAAAAGTTAGAGTATGGACTCATTTGTGAAAAGGATCTTTGAAAATACAATTTAGGTGTGACAAAACTTAATGAGGAAAGGTCTTAATTCCCGTGGCTGGAGGCCTTATGAAGTGAGGAATATGGAAACTATAAGAGGTGCCAGAGTCAGGGAAAGTCACAGGAGATTACCAATGGCATAGTCATGTGACTGAGGGCTTCCCTTGCTACAATTCTGCTAACTCCTAGAGAGACAATGACCTTACTGATATCTTGATTATAGACTTCAAATAAATCCTTTTTGTTAAACAAATAATTGTGAGATGTTGTCATAGCAGCACTGGTAAATTTAGATATGTGCATAGTTTTCCATAATCTTACCATATGCCATTCATGTAGATGAGGTCCTTGTTCTTAAATCTGTACTTCTACTTACGCTTACACTTTCTTTCCACCCTGTAGACTCTAAGTAATTCCCAGACTCAAAGCTGAGCATATGGAGCTTAGGCAATTTCTCTAGATTTTCCAAGAGGTAGGAAAGTAAGTTACAAGATATTACAATTTCTCCATCTTCTCTTTCCTGATCAGCTTCATACATGGGATCTCTCTGAGGAATACTCCTTGCCTGCCCCTGGAAATAGAACCAAGAACTACTTTGAGTCAGGATTTCTCTCCCAGCATATCCAGTGGATGAGACACATGATAGCATCCATGTGTGTGGAGGTACAATAACATATTGATTAGACCTCAACCTTAGAAATAAGATCAGTCTTGATTTAAAATCAAGCTTTATTAATTATTAGCATTTAGAGATTATCCAAGTTATGCTCAGAGTTAAAGATTAATTTCCCTCTATACAAAATGGAAATGTGAATAACACCACCATGGGATTGCATGAGAATTATACTTCTTATAAAATCAGAGTGACTAATGCAAAGAAAGTGCTTGTTACTTGTTAATTTGCATCGGTTTTACATTTCCTTTAAATCTTATAATCACTTCAGGGAATCTCAACATCACTGTCAGCTATTTTAGTGTAGATACTGAACACTCAGAAGATTTTTGACTAATAACTCAAAAATCATTGATCATTGATCAGTATTGAAAACAACAAAACTTGGCATTTCTTCCTCCCTAATGTCAGCATTCTTCCTTAATACTACCAAGTATAGAGAAAAGTAAAGCAAGCTACCTAAATAAGTTGATACAATTATTGCAATAAAACTGCTCAGTAGCACCTTGAGCTCTCATTTCCTGTACAGATGATGACAACAGTAAACAATCAGCTTTTACTCAATATCAGGCAGCATTCTAAGTACATTTCATACAATATCTTAAATAACCCTAGGACCTCCTTTGAGATTGGTACCTAATCATCCTCTTTGGGGGGTAGGAACTGATATGTAAAGAGGGTGAGATGGTTACCTAATTTCACATAGTTAGTATGCAGAAGAGACAGCCTCAGGAAATTAGTCTTGTTGTATTCCGAAGCTCTTGCTCTTGGAAATGATTCTAATTTTTAATATTAAACAGCAGATATCTCTGCTTGTGTCTATCCTCAACGCATCAATAGTGGAATAGCAGTTTTGCGTTGATCTAGGTTATTTCACATGCTTACACTTATTTTTAATTCTTTGACACAGATATTATTAGGGCTGTTTTATAGGCTCTGATTGGTTTATGGACCCATACTCCCAACATTAAAACATTCCGTGATTTTATGTCCCAGATTCCAAGGTCACTTTCAAACTACTGCAATAGAGAAACTGCTTAACCAGCCTAAATGGATTTTTCCCCCATCAAGGTCACCGATGCCAATGCCACAAGAGGGAACAGGATGGTCTGGCTGGGTTGCCATCTTGGCTGAAACTACTTTTTCCAATCTTTGGGAACTGAAATTTCAGAACACCCTTAAGAATATTAATTTAAATATTTACCTGAAGTCACACTTCAAAATGTTAAGGACAGATTCTGGGGACACCTGAACCTGGAACAACACATAAGCATAAGCAGCCACAAATAACAGACACTGTTGGTCTGTGTTTCCAAGATCTGTGGATCCAAGATCCTGAAGACAAAATTAACTAATTCTAGGCTGAGCACAGATATCTTAAGAGAAGTCGTAAAATAGGTAAAATCAGTAACCTGCTACTCCAGGCCAGCTGCATTTTCTGTGGTTGATGCTGACCATCCATAATTTTCTGCTTCAACATAGTTTTCTATTTTCAGTGTTTTAAATATGGTGAACTATTGTCAGTTGGCTCTATATTATACTTCATATGTAGTCACTTAAAAGCAAAAGAGCAAATTTGCAGTTAGAAGTCTCCTCAAGAGATGCCTCCCAAAAATTTTAGTTTTTCCCCAACAATTTCCACTGAAACGTAAAGCTTTGGAAATTGTCTGATTAAAGAAATTTATTACCTGAAAGGAAAATTGTAAACCATATTAACAAGATAATGTGAGCTCATAGAACCAAATTAAATTCTTCTCATGAACTCTGCTCCACCTAGGAAGTTTCTCTAAGCAATCATTTCTGAATCAGAAATTGAGGGAAAGAATTCCTATGATTAAGGTAAAATGATCAACTTGCAAAGCAGCAGTTGGTGATTGGTCACTGACTGCAAGCTCCTTGCAAAGTGTTTCGTACAAATAAGATACATTGTCAAAGAATGAGCCTCTAAATTCTCTTAATGTATTAGAGAGTAAGGTACAAACAATTACTTCTTTATTGTTATTTTTCTCTCAAGCTGACACTAGAGTCTTCAATTTACAGGTGAGTTTGATTTAAATATATATACTAATATCATATATCCTTATGAATATGGCCAGCTTGATATACTCATAAAAGCAGTCACTTGAGTTATGGAAACAGATCATTGAAAAAGATAAGACTTTTATTAAATTACTTTTACTGAAAATATAGGCAATATATTCTCTTTATAAAACAACTGGGATCACAAAACTGATTTTAAAAAAGAATATGAAATTTGCCCATATTTGATAATTCAAATAAGCATTATTAGTCTTCAGTGTCTTTTTAGAACCATTTCTATTATGTATGTCATTTTGGACAATTGCAATTATAAGTGCCATTTTATATTTGCAGTTTTCCACTCACAATTATGCTAAAATCACCTCTCCACATAATATTATTTTTGCAAATATCTTTTAGTCCACCCGAAATTTCATAACTATAAATCATAAT
>JAQZBX010066931.1:0-16022 GCA_029593785.1 Cabassous unicinctus
ATGGTGTATAGTTTATTTTTTAAACAAAATAATTTTATTGATAAATATTAATAAAGCATTCAAATTTGTCCAAAGTGTACAACCAGTGGTATTTGATATAATTACAGTTGTGCATTCATCACTTCAATTATTATTAGAGCATTTTCATTATATCAATAGTAATAAAGAAAAACAAACAAAATTCTTTACCTCTCAGTCTCTCTATGCCTCCCCTGCTGTACATTGCTGCCATTTTTGGCTATTCTTGCACAATTATTTATTTATTTATTAAGCAGTTTTGTTGAGATATAGTCACATATCATGCAATCTATCTGTAATTCTTTTAATATACTTTTGGATTTGGTTTGCAAGTATTTTGTTGAGGATTTTTGCATCTATATTCATTAGATATATTGGTCTGTAATTTTCTTTTTTCATAGTATCTTTATCTGGTTTTGGTATTAGGGTGATATTGGCTTCATAGAATGAGTTTGGTAGCCTTCTCTCCTGTTCACTTTTTTGTAAGAACTTCAGCAAGATTGGTAATAGATAGTCTTTGAATGAATGGTAGAATTCACCTGTGACTGGCCCTGGGCTTTTCATCTTTGGGACATTTATGATTACTGTTTCAATCTCTTCACTTGTGATTGATTTGTTGAGGTCTTCTATTTCTTCTAGGGTCAGTGTAGGTTGTTTATGTGATTCTAGCAATTTGTCCATTTCATCTACATTGTCTAGTTTTTTGGCATACAGTTGTTCATAGTATCTTCTTATGTTCTCTCTTATTTCTGCAGGGCCAGTGGTAATGTCTCCCCTCTCATTTCTGATTTTGTCAGTCTAGTTAAGTAAGGGTTTGTTGATTTTGTTAATCTTTTCAAATAACCAAATTTTGCTTTTGTTGATTCTCTTGTTTTTTTGTTCACAATTTCATTTAATTCTTCTTTGATCTTTACTATTTCATTCCTTCTGCTTGTTTTGGGATTGGTTTGTTCTTTTTCTAGTTCTTCCAGGTATGCAGTCAGATCTTCAATTTTAGCTTCTTTTTTTACTGTAAGCATTGAAGGCTATAAATTTCCCTCAGCATGGCCTTTGTGGTGTCCCATAGGTTTTGTTTTTGTTTTTGCAATGGAAATTTATTAACTCATAAGCTTATAGTGTTTCCTCTGATATTAACATCTTGTAGTATTAACATACATTTGCGGGGGACGGATGTGGCTCAAATGGTTGGGCGTCTGTCTCCCATATGGAAGGACCCAGGTTGGATCCCTGGGACCTCCCGGTAAAAAACAAAACAAAACATACATTTGCTGAGTTTCAAAGAAAAACAGTCTTATATATGCAATTTACCCATATTCATATTTTTTTCATATTCATATTTCACATGCGGTTTTACTATGCTAAATAGTCCCATGTTACATTTTTTAGCTTTCCTTCTAGTAATATACATGACCTAAGACTTTCCCTTTAAACCACCATCACCCCCATATAATAATACTGCTAGTTACAAACATTATGTTGTGCTTTCATCTTTTATATTCATTTCCAAAGATTAACACACATCCTTTTTACCTATTCTGCACAAGTTAATCCTCAGCTTTCCATTCTCTAACCTCATTCTCTTTTCTGGTGGCCCATATTCAAGTTAACTCCATGAGATTATACAATATGTTTAGTTCATAGTAGCACATCATACAGTATTTGTCCTTTTGTGTCTGGCTTGCTTCATGAGCTTACAGTTTTGAGGCTGAGAAAAATGTCCAAATCAAGGCATCACCAAGTGATGCTTTCTTCCTAAAGACTGGCTGCTGGTGACCCTTGGCTCTTCTGTCACACAGCAAGGCACATGGTGGCATCTGCTCGTGTCTCCCTACTCTTCAGGGTTTCATTGTTTTCAGCTTCTTGCTTCTGTGCCTTTTCCCCCTCTTTGTCTATATTTCATTCTCTTATAAAGGACTCTAAGAGGATTAAGACCCACCCTGAGTGAGCTTAAGTTGAGATCCTATTAACTGAAAAAACCTACTTACAATGGGTCCACACTCACAGGAATGGATTAGCTTTAAGAACATACTTTTCTGGGGTACATATTGCTGCAAACCATCACAGTGAGTGTGCTTTCTTCAGTCTACTCCTGCCCCCCATCTGACAGCTGATGTTTAAGATGGAGGAGCCACAGCTTGGGGGGGTGGGGCAGAACTCCTACTACAGACCTCATTGAACGATCTTTGATGTGTTAAGCCACCAAGATTTTGAACTTCTGAGGTTGTTTATTATAGCAATTAGCATATCTTATTACATTACTCTTATGGAGTATTACCTTTGCTGGCAGAGCCCATCTTTGGTAATTTCTGAAATATGGCTAAATCTATAGGTCAACTCTCTTGTTAGGAGATGAACCACAGAGTGATTGGAGTAGAAGTTTAATTAAAATGGAAATAATATAATTAAGTTTAAATGGAAATAATATATAATTAATAGGAAATAATATATGGATGACACATGGAAGTGAACTGTTTTGTGTTGGCAGAATTACAATATTTCTTGTTTTAAATTCCCTATTGGCCTTTCCTGTTTCTTGGAGCTTCAGTTGTGGATATCGACTCTAGGCTTTCCAAAACCCACATGAAATTTAATCATCTCTGGTCCTCTCAGCTGTATAATTGTCTCCCTGGGCTATTTTGAAAAGATTTATTTACTTCTCCCCACCCCCTCATTGTTTGAACTTGTTGTGTGCTGTGTCTTTAGGAGGCACCGGGAACTGAACTCAGGACCTCTGATGTGGGAGGGAGGTGCCTAATCACTTAAGCCACCTGTTCCCCTCCCCATAGGTTTTGATATGCTGTGTTCTCATTTTCATTCATCTCAAGATATTTACTCAATTATATTGCCAATTTGTCTTTGACCCACTGATTATTTAAAAGTGTTTTCATCTCCATATATTTATGAATTTCCCCTCTTTCCATCCATTATGATCTCCAGCTTCATTCCATTATTATCAGAGAAATTGTTTTGTATAATTTCAATCTTTCTCAATTTATTGAGCCCTGTCTTGTGACCCAGCATATGGTCTATCCTGAAGAAGGATCCACGAGTGCTTGAAAAGAATGCATATATCCTGGTATTTTGGGTTGTAATGCTCTATAAATGTTTGTTAGGTCCATTTCATTTATCATATTTTCCAAGCTGTTTCCTTATTTATCCTGTCCGGATGGTCTATTCAATACTGAGAGTGAAATACTGAAGTCTCCAACTATTATTGTAGAGACATCGATTTCTCCCTTCAGTTTTGCCATTGTGTGCCTTATGTATCTTGGGACACCCAGGTTAAGTGCATAAATATTTATTATAGTTATTTCTTCTTGGTGAATTTCACCTTTTATTAATATGTAATGACCTTCTCCATCCCTTATAACAGTTTTGCATTTAAAATATATTTTGTCTGATATTAGTATCGCTACTCTAGCTCTTTTTTGGTTACTATTTGCATGGGACTTCTTTTTCCAACCTTTCACTTTCAACCTGGTTGTGTCCTTACATCTGAGGTGAGTCTCTTGTAGACAGCACATAGATGGCTCATTTAAAAAAATCCATTCTATTAAGTCCATATGTTTTGATTGGGGAGTTCAAGCCATTAACATTGTTATTACTGTAAAGGCTTTATTCATTTCATCCATTTTATCCTTTGGCTTTCTGTTGTCATATTTTACTGTTGTCTGTCTTTTTACCCTTTAAATTACCCTTCCCAATAATCTTTATTTCTACATGCTTCTCCAAGTCTCTCCCCATTGTTTTTTCCTTTCAGGATGCAGCACTCTCTTTAGTATCTCTTGTAAACCCAGTCTTTTGGTAACAAAGTCTATCAGGTTTGTTTGTCTGTGAAGACTTTAAACTCACCCTCATTTTGAAAGTTTTGCCAGATACAGAATTCTTGGCTGGCACTTTTTCTCTTAAATACATCATTCCACTGTCACTGTCTTCTCGCCTCCGTGGTTTCTTTTAATTTTTAATTTTTTTTTTAGGAGGTACTGGGGGTTGAACACAGGACCTCGTACATGGGAAGCAGGCACTCAACCACTGAGCTACATCCACGCCCCAATGAGAGTTGGTTTTCTTGTTTGTTTTTAGGAGGAACTGGGAACGGAACCCAGGACCTCCCATGTGGGAAGCAGGCACTCAACAACTTGAGCCACATCTGCTCCATACTTTTCTCTTGCTGCTTTCAGAATCCTCTTTATCTCTGATATTTGTCATTCTGAATAGTAGGTGTCTTGGAGTAGGTGTCTTCAGATTTATTGTTTGGGGTGCATTGTCCTTCTTTGATATTGATATTTATGTCTTTCATAGGAGTTGGGAATTTTTCGGTCATTATTCCCTCAAATATTCTGTCCCTTTTCCATTCTCTTCTCCTTCTGGGACACCAATAATCCTTACATTTGTAAGGATTATGTGTTTCTCATTATTCAATTCCCCGAGACCCTGTTCCATTTTTTCCATTCTTTTCTCTGTTCTCCTTTTCCAGTTCAGATGTTCTGTCCTTGAAATCACTACTTCTGTCTTTGAGCAATTCACATCTGTTATGTGCCTCTAATGTATTTTTAATCTCATCCATTGTCTTTCATCCCCATAAGCTCTGTTACTTTTCTTTGAAGGTTTTATGCTCACCAATGTCTTCTTAATATCCTTTATCTCTATAGTGATATTTTCCTTCCATTCTTTGAATTGATTTAGGAGATTTGTGTGATTATCATTGATTTGTTGTCTTAAATCCGGAATCTCATCAGGATAATTGGTTTCTTTGGTTGGCCCATCTCTTCCTGTTTCCTAGTCTGGCTTTTAATTTAAAAAAAAAAAATATTTCATGTGTCATATTTTTTTTAAAGATTTATTTCTCCTCATCCTTGTTTGCACTTGCTGTGTTTGTTCATCTTCCTTGTTTTTTTTAAGAGGCACCGGGAGCCGAACCCAGGACCTCTAATGTGGGAGGAGGTGCCTAATCACTTGAGCCACCTCTGCTCCCTTCTTTGTTGTGTCTCTCATTGTTTTTCCTCCCTTTGTCTCTTGTTGCATCATCTGATTGCATCAGCTCGCTGCGCCTGCCCTCACGTCAGCTCACTGTCTTCTTTGGGAGGCACTGGGAACCTCTGTTCCCTGCTTTGTTGTGTCTCTCATTATATTTTTTCTACTTGTGTCTCTTGTCAACTTGCCATGCCTGCCTGTCATGCCAGCTGTCTTCTTTAGGAGGCACCGAGATTCAAACCAGTGACCTCCCATGTGGTAGGTGGGAGCCCAGTTGCCTGAGCCACATCCGCTTCCCATGGCTTTTAATTGTTTGCTGATGTCTAGGCATCTGAATTATGGTGAATTTACTGATGGCCAATTTCTCTTTCCTGCCTAGTGTTTATTTCTCCCCATAGCTCTTTGATTTTTGGTTCAGCTTATTCGGAGTCTTTAAAATCGCCCAGCTTAAGTTGATCAAAATTGGGCCAGGCACTCACTAATGATGTGTAGGTTTTCTCCCAGGAATTGGGGCTAAAGAAAGACCTAAAAGCAGTTTTTCTTCTTGCAATTTTCTGTCCAGCCAGCAGATGGCGCTCATTGGTATACCTTTCTAGGGAAGTGTTTCTTTCAATCTCTGCTTTCTTGTGTTTCTAGTCTGGCCAGACCCGAGATCCAAAGCAGGCTCTGCTGGGCTAATTTACTGAAGAGAAACCACTCTGCTTCTGATGCCATCTCCCTCTTCCCTGTAACAGCTGACAGAGGCAGATGTCTGTTCCCCTCTCAGTCTACTGCGCAGGGGTTTAGTAAGTCATGTTTGTTGTTTCAGGTTGTCTTTGTCCCTCACCCTCCTGGGGGTTGCACAGCCCCGGCCTGGTGCGCTGACCCCCAAAGCACATCCCTTGGACAGCTTTTGCCCCTTTCTCCATTGTTTTTGTGACAGAGTTGAGCCCTGCCTATCTACTCTGACACTATTTTCTTCCTGGAACTCTACCTTCAATTTCTACATTGCATCTTTTTAACCATTTTTTTGCCTGCACTACTATTACCTTTATAATAAAAAACTGATAAATGTTTCAAATAGGGAATGTATTTATATTTTACTGGGGGAACTAGAAACAAAAGTACATTGTAATTGAAGTTCAGGCATGATGCTGGGTTGATTTCATGACTGTTTCTAATATGCTTCATGGATGCTTATTTTCATGTTGAGAGTGCACTAGTGAATACTCCTGTGTGCACAGTTCTCTGTGGTCCGGGACACACACTCACAGCTGTCTCTGGAGTGAGCTTCAGAAACCTGTGCTTATCGTCCTTAAACATCCTGCTCCTGCCTTTCCGCACGCCCAGACTCACTTTCAGCTGACAGTAGTAGATGCCACATACCTGTCTCTGGTAGATGTCACAGCCCCACATGTGTACACTGCTCAAAGTTCTCTGGGGTGTTCAATCTCACAGGTTTCTATGCTGGTCTCAGAGCACACTTATGTGCACAGTTCAAGTACCCTGGACGCTCACTCTCAGCTGTCACTAGAGAGGAACGGAGAGCACAGGTGTGGGTATGGCTCCAGGCACTCTGGTGTGCACACTCTGAAAGCAGTCTCCATAGGACCCCATTCACCTAGGGACATGGTTCTAAGTGCTTTGGGATGCTCAATCTCACATGAGTTTCTAGTAGACAAGTAGACAACCTCTGTACATGGTTCCAAGTGTCTCTGGTGCTTTTCACAAAACTGTGTGCATAGTTGTACATACTTTGAATGCTCACTCATAGCAGTCTCTAGTGCACCTAAGGGCACATGTCAACTGCCTGGGAGGACCACCCTGTGCCTTTACAACTCCTAACATTGGGCCATCAGACAGAATAAAATCTGCCTTCCACTTAGTCAACCCACTCCTCATATGACTTCTTGGTCATACTGAATCCAGGGTGGTACTGTATAAAATTCCTTCTCTAGTCCCAATTGCTATTCCCCTTTCCCAAGTAGGGTGTTACTGGTGCTAACTGTGTTCCCCCCCAACTTCAAGACAGCCCGAGCCAGGCCAGCCACCATTGTGGGAATAGACCAAAAACCACTGTATACTTTCTTGGGTACAGTGATAAGTTAGGGTGTCAGTAAGCATTAGATGCATGGATAATTTTATACGCCACCCTTGCCACCTGCCCCATGCTGTGGAAGCCCGTATCCTAGTGCTTTTACTCCCTGGCTTGTAGCTGATCATGATGCAGTGGCCTTTCTGACCAGGCAGATTACCAGAAAGCAATACAGGATACACAGGATCTCCCATTCCCTAGGCAGTCAAACAAAACTCTATGTCACCATTTAAAAAACAGATTCAAATGTACTAAATGTTTACTTTCATTAAAAAAACACACAATGTAAAAACTGTAGGAAAAACAAACAAAAAAACAAAACCAAAAACAAAAAAAAAACCAAAAACTGTAGGAATGTTATGGGTATGGATACAGCTCATTAGAAAAAGGAGAAGTTGTATACTCCATAGGCAAACTAAGGTCCTTAATGGTTAGCAAATCAAACTCCTTAGCCACTTACTCCTGGTTATACCTAACAAAGATCTGTAACTTAAAATCAAAGAGTTGGGGGTAAGGAGAAAGGAGGAGAGAGAGAAGTACACGAGTTTCCGAGAGTTGGGTTCAGCCTTGCAGTACGGGCCATGCTTGGCAAGGCCTCCAGCATGTGGTCATGACAGTACGTGCTCCAGAACACCTTGTCTGATCAACTGCTCACACTTCCACCGTGGCAAAAAGTGCTGAAGGGAGTGGGGAGAGAAGAGAAAGTATTGGAAAATATTTTTTTAAAGTACATTTTGCATTAATAAAAAGCAGCGACTGATGATAAATTTTTCAAATTCCAACAGTAAAGTAGTTAAAAGCTAAAATTACTATATTTGCTGTTTTAATCAACTAAACCTGATGCCTTAAGCTGTACTGAATTCTGGTTTTTATAAATGAATTCATATAGGTTGCTTAAGTTAAAATCAACAAAAAACTTCTGAATTCTAGCAGGTGTTTTCCTTAGTGTTGCTATTTCTAAATTTATGCACAGGTAGGTAAGATTTTTGGACAACTGGATTATAAGCGGTACAATGAAAGAAGTATCTTCTCCACTCAAAGTTTTCTAGGATTTGAGAGTCTGAATATTATTGACTAGCAACAGTGGCAACTTTTTTCCTGTGTTTCTCCGTGATTAAAAGCAGTTTTTAACTTACAGCATGGAATGTTGTTCGCATGCTGTGTGTGAGGATGCTGGTATCCGGGTGTCAGTGACTTGTTAATGACCATTCTCTGTTTCCTCTTTAGAGGACACTGCTCTTGTTGAGCCCAGAGAACCAAGGGCAGCTGGAGAGAAGTCTCCTTGTCTGACACCCTCTCCTAACACAGGGGATGCTTAGAGCAGTAAACACTGACTGCAACCTGGAGTGGAGGTGTGGTAAGCAAGGCAGGAAGACCGTCTAAGCTCGCAGGTGACCAGAGAAATCTCAAAGAAAAGATGGACATACTTGGGTAATGTGGCAGTTTGGTATCACTTATGAATTCCAAAAGTAGATATTGGATTGTGTTTGTAAGCTAGTCTGTTCCTCTGGGCGTATGAGATGTATTAAATTCAGAGGTTTCACTTTTGCTTGATTAAATTATGATTAAGGCCTTGATTTGGCCACATCAGTAGGACATGACAGAGGAGAAAGTTAGTTTTGGACGCTGGAGCCATGGGGAGACGGCCAAGCCATTTGCCTGAAGAGACCAGAGCCCTGAACAGCTGAGAAAGCCCAGAAAGAAACAAGGCCCAGGGAGAGAGACAGGCCTTATGCTAACCTACAGCTGAGAATGGAAGGAGTTGGGACTACAGGGCATTAGGAGGAAGAGGAAGGCTGAACCCTCACAGAGACTGGCAGTCATCTTGCTCCAACACGTGGCAAGACAATTTGGTGAGGAAGTAACCTTGAGTTGGACTCTTTAGGGCCTGGTAACTGTAAGATTCTACCCCAATACCCTTTATAAAAGCCAACAGAGTTCTGGTACTTTGCATCAGTACCCCTTTGGCTGACTAATACAGGTAAAAACTGAAAATAGTCCGTGAGAAAGTAGAGGGCAAATAACCTTAGAAAACAACTGCAGCAAGAGAGGTAAAATTGTTCAATGAAGCAAAATATACGTTCAATGGCATAGGGCAAGCACCCAAACTTCCCTCTTCACAAACTTCAAAGGCCTATATGGGAGTCAAGTGTGGAGAATAAGCTTCTCCCAAATCAGTCATGGAGGTCCATGGCCTATGGATGTATTGTCTAACTTAACTGATCTTTTAAAAAAACCTTAAAAATGTAAAAAAGTAAATGCCTTTATTAAAGGTGTGGGGATTTGGTTCTGGTTCTGGTTTTGTTTTTTTCATTTTTTTGTGTGACAAAACAGAACAGTGCTTGCCATATTGGAAAGTAGAAAAGGGTCTATGTAAGAAAATGTTTTCCTATTAATTTTTTCCATTATGTGAATACCATGAACTCTATAGAAAAAACGTTCTTTTGTTTTTTTAAAAAATCTGGTCAGACATTTTAGTGGCCTCTTTTATATCAATTATGGTTATTACATATATATTTTTAAAATTTTCCACTCATAATTGAGGGCAAGGTGGTAGCTGAGAGGCAAAGTTAAGAGCATCACTAAGAAGGCTTTTGAGTGCCTCGGTCCACCCAGGAAAGAAGGTGCTCAGCACAGGTTCCATCTGCCCTGAGCTCCTCCGGACATTTCGAAGGCTGAGGACTCACTACTTAGCACACTGGGTGGAAAGATCAGCCACAGAGCTTGAAAAAGGATATGGGGGGGGCGGATGTGGCTCAAATGGTTGGGCGTCCGTCTGCCATATGGAGGGACCTGGGTTCGATCCCCGGGACCTCCCGGTAAAAAGTAAATAAATAAATCAAAAAAAAAAAAAAAAAAAAGAAAAAGGATATGGGACACTCTTCGGAATGAAATGTTATTTTCTTGTTTTTGCTTTATGAGGGTAGCTTGGTTCTAATAAATGAGAGCTAAAACTGGGTCCTTTAGAAATATAACTTTTTATGAGAGAGAGCATTAACTCATTATCTGCTTTCAATCCATTAGTGTCCTACTTCTAAGAGAATGGGGAGTGAAATTTTTACCTCAGTAAAAATTTCAGTAAGATCTTAGGGTACTCTCAAACTCTGTTTTTAAAATATCCAACCTTTGTTTTAGGAAACTATTTAAAGCTCCAAGGGTACTAGTCAAATAAGAGATCGATCTACTCTCTCTTTAAGATATAAGCCCAAGAACTACACTATCCTGAAGCATTCTTTTGCTCCACGGCATAAACAAAGCCGACACCAATACTTAAGCTCATTAACCCTAATTGGTTGATAAAATGAGAGGCAAAAAAAGAGAGTGGCTTTGTTTATTAGGTCCTTTTTTCCTTATATATTTATATGGCTATAGACAATAGGGATGAGATAAAAAGAAATTTAGCTTTAGGTTACATAACATATAATGTGAATTTAAAGATTTCTTTGGAAAGAATAAATACATTGAAATCCTTCATAAGCAAAAATTTCACTTAAGTTACCACCTTACCATTTTTATCTTTTCCTATTGAATTCTGTTATGTTTATATACTGAATACTTAGGACATTTTAATCAATATCACAATTTGCCAAGAACTACCATTTATAAGGTGAAATACATGCTGAAAATGATTGCTGAGAATCTTTGTTAAGAAATTGTAATTTGAAAAAAAGAGCTTGAAGCCAACAGTTTAGTAGTCCCTGGGATGTTGCTCTGTTGCTTAAAGGGAATAATTTTCCTGGAAAATGCTTAATGTTAAACACAAGCAATATCCTAGAGAATTAATTAATCTTTTCTAACTATATGCAACACTTCCTTCCATACTTAGTATTTAGAAAGAGTATAAAACAGGGTGAACATAATGCCTAAGCTAAAACTGATCATCACAAGTTGATATTTATTTTGCTGCTGATTCCATTTCCTTCACTCAACATCTTTAAGTGATTTAAAGGATTTTAAGATAAGAAATACCTGGCTATTTTTTTTTAATAGGACTGAAGTGCCATCATCAACTTCAAAGTCTCCATAGTCTTTTAGACACCGCACCTGAAAGGAAAAACTTGTTTTATCTAAAATATTTTCAATATGTACTGCCCATAAAGTAAGTGGGGATGACATCAATACCCACACAGTGAAAGCACTCTACTATTTGTCTGTTTTTCCTGTGTACTTAGCCTAGTATAATCACTAGGTGTTTACTGTGACATTCTAATGATTCCAACTGCTCTGCTTTGATGAGGGGGGAAGAAGAAAAGCAAAATCTCCAAACGTGTATGTGTATGTTGGGGCTGACAGTAAAGAAACCCTAGGAGCTGGATGAGGGGAGACAATATCGTTGGATACATTCCCCTCTGCAAATCCTGAAAAATTAAGCAGCTGAAATAAAAATGAGGGATACAAGGTAACAACCAGCTTACACATCTACAAAAAAAGAAAGAATGTTTTAGATCTACTCAACCTGTCTCTTACAGATCCTTCCCATAAAATATCAATATATAAGAATAGGACACAAAATAAGTCTACAAATTTTTGTTTTACAAAGAGATTCTTTCAGTCTCCTTGGATATTCAGACTCTTTCCCAGGCATACTTACAAGTACACCATGAAAAAGCCGAAGTGCCCTCATGTTACAAGATTCTGGAGAGATTCTTAGTCCAGTGTGGGGGGGATAGGGTGGATAAGGCAGCCTTTTGATAACCACTTCTGCAACTGCAGAGAAGGAATATTCAAAGTGGCCTAGAGTGAAGGTTACAGAACTGGTCACGGCTTTAGTTCTGCCACAGGGAACAAGGGGGTACTTTTCATCTTCTGTGAGAATTCAGAAAAGTTTATTCTCCTGAGTACTCCAAGTACTGCTGCCTTTCAGTAAAACCAACTCCAGCAGCAAGTCATAGATTTTTATTTTTCCCCGATAATTTCTGAACATCCTATGATTCCTCTGGAATCTTACCCCAACTCCCCAAAGTATTTTTAACTTAGTCTGAGAAATACTATTGAATAACTTCCCCTATCTACTAACTTCCCTAACTACTTCTTTAAGTAGTTTCATTATGGAAAATCCTGAACATATTCAAAAGTAAAGAGACTAACACAATGAAACACCATATTCTCATCAACTGGCTTCAGCAATTATTAACATGTGCCAATCTTGCTCCCCTCACTCACTTTTGGATTTTTTTTAAGCAAATCCTAGATAGCATTTCACTTCACTTATAAATATTTTAGTATACGTCTACAAAATAAGACTCTTTTTTAAAAAATACCATCATCACACCACATCTTATAAATTAATAACTTTTAAATATCACGTAATTTCTAGTTAGTATTAAAATTTCCCAAATTGTCCATGAATTTTATTTTTGTTGTTTGTTTGCTTGTTTTTAGGAGGTACTGTGGATTGAGCCTGGGACCTCACATGTGAGAGGCAGGAGCTCAACCACTAAGCTACATCTGCTCCCCCATGAATTTTTTTTAAGTTGGCATGTTCAAATTAGACTCCAACTAAATTTACCTATTAAACTTTTTAAATCTATAGGTTCCCTCCCCCTTTTTTCCCCTCCCCTTGGCAATTTAAAAACTGAGTAGTTTGCTGGTATAGTTTCACACAATCAGGAGTTTGTTGTGGATGCCTGTGGAGTCATTTAACATATTCCTCAATCCCTGGACTTCGTATAATCTGGAAATTAGGCCTACAGTCTTGATGAGATCAGGCTTGATTTTCTAGCAAACAGTGTTATGTAATTCCTGTTGCAAGACCACAGGAAGTACAAATGTCTGCTTGTCTCTTTTTAGATGTTAAGACTGACCAATGGGCTTAGGTGTTATCCATAGACCTCCACTATACAGGGCTCCATTAACTTTTCACCTAATGGTTTTAGTAGCTCCATGCATTTAGGGTTATTAAATGGCATTAATCTAGTTCCTTCATTCCTGCTGCATTTATTATCTGGAATTCTTATATAAAGAAGAAATCTCCCTCATAAACCATTTGTTTACTCTAAGACAGAGACTGTACAATAAAGGCAGATGGATGCTTGATTCCATTCTTTTATTTACCACTTTCCAAAATGAGTTGGTTCCCTCATATTCTCCAAGGGGACCCGAACAGGTTTTATTTTTTTTCTATTGTTGTTAATATTGTTAAGTTTGGTGTCATTTTGCATTCATAGTTTTAATATAATTGATATGTTTCAACTAATTGTAGTTATGATTCATTCTAATGCTCAAATTGTCCCTTCTTTGGCTAGTGAGAGCTTCTTCAAATTTCCCAAGTCCTTTTAACACTCCCACTGTAGTCCTTGATACTTTTCTTGCTAAGTTGGGTTGAATAATGACCCCTGAAAATTCATGTCCACCTGCAACCTTATTTGGGAAAAAGTCCTTTGCAGATGTAATTAGTTAAGGGTCTCGAGACAAAATTATAGTGGATTTAGAGTAGGCCCTAAATCCAATGACTGGTGTCTTTATAAGAGAAAGGAAGAGAGATTTGGGTATATAGAAACACAAGGAAGACAGAAGAAACACATTGTGAAGACAGAAGCAGAGATTGGAGTGATTTAGGCATGAGCCAAGGAACACCAGGAGCCACCAGAAGCTGGAACAGGCAAGGAAGGATTGTCCCCTAGAGACACCTGAATTTTGGACGTCTAGCCTCCTGAACTGTGAGAATAAATCTCTGTTGTTTTAAGCCACCCAGTTTGTGGTAAATTGTTACAGCAGCCCTAGGATACTAATATGCTTGCTTTCTGGGAGGACATGATGTTCCAAGCTCAGCTTGTACATTTTTTAATTCAAAATTTGGAATCAGTCATTTTTTCAAGGAGTCCAAGTTTCCGTTAGTAGGAAATGTCATTTAGACTTCAGAATTTGGATGCTTGTGTCTACTGGGTTAGCACTGTTTCTAGGCCTTTCTGGTGGACAGAACTAAGAAATACTTTTTCTAAAAAAGAAGAGATGATTTATGCTGATATTTCAAACTCAAGTTTAGAAATACAGGATTTTAGAATTTCAATTTAATATTTGGATCTTTTTTTCTCTCATCTTGAAAATCTTGGTTCCCAGTGACTCCTTCCATATATAATTATTTCAGAATAACAGCAACAATATTATTATTAATAATATGATTACTAGACACATGTCAAGATCTGTTTGCAATTTCTTTTTGTCCTTAGAAAATACTCATTAGGAATATACAATCAAAGTATGTCTTCTGGGTATTACCAAGCACCAACTAGCAATGTATTCGGAAAAAGACCTTGACCAAAAGGAGGAAATAGGGGGGTGGATGTGGCTCAAATGGTTGGACATCCGTCTGCCATATGGAGGGACCTGGGTTTGATCCCCGGGACCTCCTGGTAAAATGAAAAAAAATATATATATATAGACCTCCTGGTAAAATGAAAAAAAAAAAAATATATATAGAAGGCACATGGGCTGCCAGGCTCCGTGTGCCGGTGAGCCGCCAGGCCCCGGGAGCCATGCAGCAAGATGACGACATAACAGGAGAGAGACGCAGGGGAGAGACAAGACGAGATGCTCCGAAAACCAGGAACCGAGGTGGCACTGGTGGCAAAACACCTCTCTCCTAAATCGGAAGTCTCCAGGATCGAATCCTGGTGAAGACTGAAGGAGAAGGATGAGAAGAGATGGCAGGAAACAGACACAGAGAATTGCCCATCAAATGGACATAAAACAGCAAAACGGGGAAGGGGGGGTTTAAAATAGATAAAGTAAATAAATAAATCTTTTAAAAAAAAAGAAAAAAAGGGGGGAAATATTCCATACGAAAAGAGTTCATATGGCTAAGAGACTTCAAAGTGAGTCGGAAGGTCATTCCAGAGTTATGCTTATATGCTTATGCACGTCTCAAAGGATCTCACTGACTGCCACAGTAAACAAAGCCTCAAGCAGGGGTGCTCCCAAGGGCTCTAGAGACATCTGGACTCTATAGGCAAGGCATACAACCGCAAGAAATCGGCACCCCTTCGGTAGGCCTTACCTTGGAGTATGTTAACCTATTTCCCAAAGTAACAGAGTTAGAGTCATTTATAATCTTCCCATACATGGTTCTTCTGCTTGTTTTATTTGAACCTATAATTAGCACTATACCCGCTAAATATATGTCCCAGAGACTTAAATCTTTCAGCTGTTCACATGCCAGTTGAGCCCTGAATCTCAGCAGTTACAGCCAACACCTACTCTCCAGTTCATCACTCGCCCAGGACAAAACAAAAGGATGATGATGGACAATGCCCATCCCAGAAAACAGAGTATCTACAACTGTAAGCAAGACAGTTCCATCCATCTGCCCCACGGTATCTAAGCCCCCTCTCAACCTGAAGTAGAGTAGGCATCACCATCCCAAAATTCACAAGATTGAGGAATGAACAAATATAAAGGGGGAATGCAACCATTTACCAAAGTAGACTTATTATTCTAGAAATGGAAGAACTTGTAACATTGTTATAAAGATAGTGGTCACCAGAGGGTCTGAGGGGAGGGGGAGGGAAGAATAGGTGGAACATGGGGCATTTTGGGGACATTGCAATTGTTCTGCATGATACTACAACAATGGATACAGCCATTCATTATACATTTTGTCAAAACCTATAAAATGGTGTGGTGCAAAGTGTAAACCATAATGTAAACTGTAGACCATGGTTAGGAGCAATGATTCAATATTTGTTCATCAATTTTAACAAATGTACCACACTAACGAAAGGTGTTATTAATAGGGGAAAATGTGAGAGGGGGAGGGGGTGGGATATATGGGAATCCCATACACACACACACACACACACATATTTTTAGGAGGTACCAGGGATTGAACCCAGGATCTTGTATGTGGGAAGCAGGCGCTCAAACCACTAGCTACACCTGCTCCCCATCCGCTATATTTTCAATATAACTTTTCTGTAATCTAAAATTTCTTTAAAAATAAAGTTAAAAAAAAAAAAAA
>JAQZBX010066932.1:0-16024 GCA_029593785.1 Cabassous unicinctus
CAAATGCCCAAAAAGAATATGAAAAGATGCTCAATATTATTACACGTTAGGCAAATACAAATCAAAATCACAATGAGTTATTTCAGTGGTTTAAAGAAGCTGTATGTACCCTAGAAAAACATGTACTTACATTTAATCCATTCCTGTGGGGCTAAACCCTTTGTGGGTAGGATGCTTTGATGAAGCTGCTTCTGTTAATGTGTGACCCACCTCAATCAGGATGGATCTTAATCCTATTAATGGAGTCCATTTAATTCTGATTGAAATTCAGACAAAGAGAGAGAAAGTTACAGGAAGCAAGAAGCTATAACAATGGAACCCCTAAGAGAAGGGAGACATCAGGACATACCACCATATTCCTTGCCATGTGACAGAGTAGCCAAGAATTGTTGGCACCCAGCCTCAGAATGCCACAGTCTTCAGTGAGAAATCCTTGATGATACCTTAATTTGGACTTTTAACCTCAAAACCATAATGCAATCAATTCCCATTGTTTCAGCCAACACATTTCATGGTATTTGCTAGAAAAGCCTAGGAATCTAAAACAGATATGATTTCACTAGCACTAGTATGGTTACTATTTTAAAATATAAAAAATCACAAGTGTTGGATAGAATGTGGAGAAATAGGAACACTCATTCATCACTGGTGGAATGTAAACTTATGCCGCTGCACTGTAAGATTGGCAATTGCTCAGAAAGTTAAATATAGAATTATCAATATTTATGATAGAGTATTATGACTTGGCAATACCACTTCTAAGTATATATCCAAAAGAACTGAAAGCAGGAACTCAAACAGATAATTGAACACTGGTATTGATAGGAGCATTATTCACATTTGCCAAAAGACAGAAGCAACCCAAGTGTCCAACAACTGATGAATGGATAAACGAAATGTTTTATATATACATAATGGAAAATCATGCAACCGTAAAAAAAGAATGAATTTCTGATACTTACTATATCTTGAATGAACCTTGAAGACATCACGTTGCATGAAATAAGCCAGGCACAAAAGGACAAATATTGTATTTCAATTTGATCTCATTGATATGAAATAATTAAATTAAGCAAACTCATAGAGTCAGAATCTAGTATATAGATCATGACAGGATGGAATAGGCATAGGGAAGAGGGAATTAATGTTTTAATTTTACCATTTCTAGTTGGGATGATGGAAAAGTTCTGGTATTGGATGGTACAATTATAACAGAACATTGTGAAAATAATTAATAGCACTGAATTATTTGAATGTGGTTAAAAGGAGAAATTTTAGTTTGTATATATGCTACAGGAATAATTTTTTTTTAAAAGTGTATGGAACTGTATAACACAAACTTTGAACCCTAAGGTAAATCCTTAACTATAGTTAACAATACAATTATTAAAATGTGTTTTCATCTGTTGTAATAAATGTTCCACACTAAGGCATGATGTTAACAATAGGGTGGTAAGAGGCCAAACTGGTTTTTATGCATGACTTTTCTGTAAACCCACACTTTTGTAATGAGAAAAAACTTACAGACCAATTTCCTTTATGAAGATATAAATGCAAAAGTCCTAAAAAAATTACTAGGCTATCAAATTCAGCAACATTTTAGAAGTAATATACACCATGACCAAATGGTATTTATCCCAGGAATGGAAATGTGGTTCAACATAAGAAAATATGTATTATATACCACATTAATAGAACCGGCGGGGGGCACCCATGATCATCTTAATTTAACACAGAAAAGGCATTTGACAAAATCTAATTACATAATATGATTAAACACTCACAAAACTAGAAGTAGAAGTATACTTCAAAATGATTTAAACAATTATAAAAATTGTTTTTTATAAAAATAAAAAACAACAGTTAACACAATGCTAATGTCAAGACTGAAATAACTAAAAGGACAAGAATGTCCTATTTCATCACTATTTTTAAAAACTAGATAGAAGTCATCCAAATTCTAAAAGAAGTTAATTTATCTCCACTTGCAGATAACGTGATCCTTTACATAAAAAATATCCAAAGAATCCACAAGAAATCTGGTAGTGCTGATTAAAAATTGCAGCTAAGTTGCCAGGTAAAGAATAAGCACACACTTTAAAAGTGAGCAAAAGATAGGAAGGAAACCTCACCAAAGAAGATATGCAGATAACAAATAAGCATATTGTGAAATAAAAGGCAAATGTTAAGAATTTACAAAAGAGAGATGGCTTATTTATCTAAAGGAGAAAATTTTCAAATTGGAAAGTGCTCAATGCTGAGACAAAAGTGCTCCCCTTTCTCCCAAGAAAAGGGCAGATTATATTGTAAATACAATGAGGTTACACAAAGAAGAACACGATTTGCAATGACAAAATATAATGAGATCAAGTATGTTATTTGTATATATATACACACATATGTAGAGAGAAAAAGGCTCATTGCTAACAGCATTGAATCTTAGCAAAAAATATGTACGGGCACTGATTGCATAATTCTTTAAACTTTTCTGTAGGTTTATGATTTTTCAAAACAAATTTGAGGAAAAGTGCCATTGATCAACATCTCTCTTGAATTTCTGTCCCATATCTCTGCATATAACACCTTAGCTTCATGAAAAAGTTTTCCTATCATGCTATTTTGCTTCCTCATGCAATGCATAGAATGGCTTAAAGTTTATGAAAATAACTCTGGACCTGGATGATCTGGGATGATTCCTGAGCTCCATCTTCATATTTTTGTGCATGAAACAAAACACCTCTCTGTCCCTTGTTTTATTTTGTTTTAAATTGGAGTTATTGGAAAGAAAAAATATGGTGATAATTGTAAAAGACTCAACATATATGCTATAATGACGCAATGGAAACAACTGAAAAGTTATTTGTAAAATACAAGATTTTGAAGATTAAAATAAAATATAATGGAACAAAATGCATGATAAAATGAGCTATAAATGTAATAGAGGAAATTAATTCAGTTACAAATAAAATGCATTTCCAAAAAAGTTTAAACAGTAAGAAATTCTACCGTATTACAAAACCAGAAGGAATATTTTATTCCAGTGCCTTTGGTGCTGTTCCTTAGTGGTTCCCTGTTATATCCTCCATTGTGTGTTTACATCATCCCCAGATTGGCTTCATCCTTAATGGTCAAATGGATGAAGTCCATGCCTGATTTCACATACACACACAATGGGGGAGGGAGAAAGACAAGCTTTTTGTGGATCTCTTTTTAATATAAAGGAAACATTTTATCATAAGCTTCCAGAAAATCACTTTTCTCTCTCATTGTTCACAAACAAGTCACACACGTACCCTCAGGTGACTCTCTTATTCACTGTTGATATGTATTGGGAGCAGGGATGCAGAAATACATACAAACATGGTGCCTCAGGAATGGGTAAGGGGATCCATGTAAGATTTACTACTAATAATGCCCACCAAAATAGAGAATGGAAACAGAGGCACAACATCCAACTAGTAAGAAAATCTCAAAGATTTCGGTCTTTGGACTCCTTTATACTCTTAAAAAATCATTTAGGACTAAATCAAATGTATGCTTATATTATTTTCTCTATGTGTATTATGTATATTAGAAATTAAAACTGAGGAATTAAAAATATTGTCATTCAACAATTAAAATAATAAGCCCATAACTTTCTAACTTAAATAATTGTATTAAAAATTTATTGAAGCTTGTAAGAAATTCATGGAGATTCATTTACTCTATATTTGTCAATTTCCATAATAAAATTTTAAATGGACAAGGTAAAACAAAACTCAAAGAAGTAAGACCTAAACAGATAAATACAATCTTAGGACAGGACATAGAAAAAATCTTTTTTTATTGTTTGGCTTTTTAATATAAATTTTTATGTTGCATAGCATACAGAGTTCTCAAATACCACCCTATTATAAATACCTTGCATTTGGTGTGGTACGTTTGTTATAATTGATGAAAGTATATTTATATAATTGTGCTATTGACTATAGCCCATGATTTAAACCAGAATTTACTATTTACTGGTTGATTTTTGATATTATTCTTACCATATCTTTGGATTGACTTCTGAAAAATAGTCTTCCTATGAATTGTTTATTGATCCTTGAAAAATATGATATTGTTTAATTTCTTATACATTTATCACACATTTTAACTTTGGATATCTGATATCAGTCTCAGTAATTTCTTGGCTTATCTACCTGACAGATTTTAGCACTGTTTATGTGGATTGACCAGCCAGGTTTAATATTCTGATTTCAATTATGTCAAACTCTCAATTATGGTAAAACATTTGACTAACATGAAAGACTTAACTTAGGTCTTTAAAAAATGATCTCAGTTGATTTTAGATATAATCGGCTTTAGAGGCAATCAACTTACTGATGATTTAAGTCCAGGAAATTTCCTCACAGTAAGAATTAGGCCAGTGCTTGCTTGACCAAACAACTTGCTTGCCCTGGCCAAGTTGACTCACCCATCACAGCATCTAAACAGAGCAACAAGGAAAAAAAAAACTTGAACAATAAAACAAAACAAGTAACTTTAACTGAATATATATATCACTACACCAACAGCAAATATGTATTCTTAACTACACAGGATAGATGTGTAAGTCACAAAACCAGTCATATTTGATTTAAATCAATTGAATCATACAAAGCATTATTTCCAACCACACTGGAATGTACCTGGATATCAATAACACAAGGAAAACTGTAAAATTAACAAATATGTGCTAAATTAAGCAACATACTCTTAAAAACTAGAGTCTCAGATGCCATCACAAGGGAAATTAGAACCTTCTTGGATTTGAAAGAAAATGTAAATGCAACTTAAAAATATTCATGTGGTGAAGCTAAAGCTGTCAACAGAGGGACATTCAAAGGTATAAATATTTAAAAAAGGAGGAAAGATCGCAAATCAATATTCTATCTTCACATGTAAAGAAACTAGAAAATAAGAGCAACCTAATTCTGAAGTTAGCAGAAGAAATGACATAATAAATGTTGGAGAGAAAATAAATGAAATATTGAATAGAAAAGAATTAAGAGAATTATGAAAAAAAGTTACTTCTTGGAAAATATCAATAATATTGATTAAACTTTAAACTTTTCATAATTTATTCTCAATTGTTGCAAATCTAAGGTTTGTTTCTGATTTTTCCTAAAATAGATAACATCAGATGTCCAATTAGCAACTATAATATTTTTGTGAGTGAACTCAAAATCTAAGTACTGACTGATAATTTATTTATATCAAAGTATTAGTATACACTTTTTTAAAATACTTGAGCATTTTTCCATTGTTTTTGCATTTTATCTACTTGGCTTTTCTCCAAATTGAAAATATGGAAATCCATGATGAGAAACAGTACAGTGAATAATTCTGATCTATTCTGAGTTCAAAAGTATCATTGCTTTATCAGTGAATATACAGGTAAGACCATAAACGACTCTGAAAAGATAATTCTGGGGAGAACAGTAAAATTTATTTCTAATTCAGTTGAATAATTAATATTTCATGTAGGAAAAGAGAAAATCAGTTTTCATTTAATTATTATGCTGTTACAACGACTTCTATATAAAATGATGATTACTGAAACTAAACCCATTTGTCCAGACAAACAAATTTTTAATTCTCCCTTCAAATTTCCCCAGGTATACAAAAGAAAAGAACAAATGTTTTTAATCAATTTCCCTTTAACTGTTGCTTAAATAATTATTTAAAAGTAGTCTTTTAATATTACAATATTTTACAAAGTTTTCCAAATACTATCATTCTGAAGGATTTCTTTCAAGTGTTAAGAGACCTAAAACATAAAGGGAAAATTTATTTTATGCATTTGATTGCAAGCCTTTAGTGATAAAGTCTAGAAAATCTTATTATTGAGGTAATACAAAAAAGTATAAAAGATTCACTGTAAACAAAGGTAAGAAACAGAGAAGGTCACACAAAATACAGTCTCAAAACTTTTTTTCTTGGAATACTCATAGCAGGCTCTACTTCAAAGTATCTATTTAAAATATGCTGAGGCAAAGACATTTAGCAGTTTCACAAATAGTTTTGGAGGAAAAGTAATAATTTTTATTTTTCAGGTCTGGTTTCTTCTGTACTTGAAATATTATAATGTTTTGGGTGCTAAACTACAATAAATATATAAAAAATTTGGATGATCATTGAACTGCAATAAATATAGAATATCTTAGGAGTTAATAATGAGTATATAAGCTTAAATAATAAAATAAATTAGAATTCTATGGGTTTCACCAAAATGAAGACATGCATGGAGAGATATTTAAAACTAGAGACAGGAAGTATTAGTTTAATTAGGTACTTAAGCATTATAGTTTTAAGAGGAATTTTTTTATACAAAAATAGAAGTAGGATCCAGAATGTATTGAAATAAATATAAAAATGATACCCAGAATAACTTATTAAGGATGACTAAATGGTTTATATTATTCCTCTCTCTTGTAGGAAGAAGGTCCTTCTTTAGCATGTACTATGGTGACCTTAACTTTGAAGGGGTAATAATCTAGAGGAAAAATTTTTCAAACCCGCTGAGATTCTGTGAAGATCCCAAATTTTAAAATTGAAAAATCAAAATACAGTTTTATTTCAAACATTGATCCCAGGAAAGTTATATATATGTATTTTATTTTCTGGAGAAAAATCACTGTGAAAAAATTTTCTTATAATATAGGAAATATCAAATTATATAAACTGACCATAAATTTTAACACTAGCTTTGGATAATTAATGCAGACAATGCTATTCAACTCTGGACATTCCCACAGGCATATTCGGACAAACTCTGTGTATACAATCTATGATACATTTCCTCTCCCAAAAATTAACCTACCATGTCTGTACTAATTTTCAAGTGACAGCATAGGATAATTAAAGCAAATGTTCTTTTCTTTTGTATGCCTGTGGAAATTAGAAGCGAGAATTAAACACACACTAATTAAAGGCTCTTTTTCCTGCAATTTATGACTCAGCAGAGAACTCAGAAATGGCTAATAATGATCACTCCTTGACAGCTGATATATGAATCACTCCTTACAGAATAAGTGAATTAGCCAGAGCTGAAGCCCCTTCTCTCTATGATGTTCTTTGAAATTTATATGATCACCATGGTGGGGAATCTTGGTTTCGTGGTAATGATTATTATGAAATGCTGTCTTTACTTACCAATGTACATTTTACTCAGCAATATGGCTCTGATGGATTCCTGTTCTTCCTGTGCTAATACACCCAATATATTGGAAAACTTCTTCTCTGAGCACAAAAAGATTTCCTTTAATGAATGTATGATGCAATTTTATTTTTTCTGCCTTGCTGGAACTGTGGACTGCTATCTTCTGGCATCAACGGCCTATGACAGGTATGTGGGAATATGCAGCCCACTGCAGTACCACTTCAGGATGTTGAAGAAACTGCATTCAGATGACTATAGGGACCATCATATCTAGTAGTCTCCATTCCATAATTCATGTGGTACTTCTATTAAGGTTAATTTTCTATAGGTCTTGTCAAATTGATGTCATTTTTCATGCTGTTTTTCCATTATACAGATTCTCCTGTACTGACTCTTATATCAATGAAGTAATGATATGTATTTTTGCAATGCCAAATCAAATTTTCACTATTGCCACTATCTTCATCTCTTATCTCTGCATCCTTTTCACAATTTTCAGAATGAAATCCAAGCAGAGGAAAGGTAAAGCCGTTTCTACCGTACATCCCACATTCTTTCTATCTCAATATTCTACATTCGTCTTCTCATGTATATTCAGCCATTTGAAGAACAGGATAAAGGTATATCAGTGGCAATTATTTTTTTACAATAGTGATTTCTTTATTAAACTCTTTTATTTACAGCCTGAGAAATTAAGAGGTGCTAAATGTTCTGAAAAAAAAATTGTGAAGAATTATAACAAACTTCATCTTCTATGGCAAATTGATTTTAATTTATTAAAATGTTGTCATACATAAGGGACATATATATTTATAAAATATAAATATATAAAATACTTATCTCTAAATTATGAGGCTATGATTTTTAAAAGATGAATGAATGGACTTTCAAAATTTCCTGCCAAACTTTAATCAAATTCCATAAATACGAGTACAAATCAGGATGACACAGAATGCTAAATCTCAATATGACAGAGTTATTTGTCCCAAGCATCAATAATTCAACACAAAGCATAAAAATTAAATCTGTAAGATGGGTAGAAGAGTGTGTTTTCATTGACACACTCTAGTTAGTGAAAGATATTACATCTATCTTTTTGTAGAGTACTTGAAATATTTACGATTTCCTAGAAGAAGAGTGAAACTATAATTTTCATTCAGAAAACCAACCAGGCAGACAGTTTGGACTGAGAGAGAACAAAGGGAAATTAATTACATTGATCTATATTTGAAGTAATGAACTTGATCTGGATAACACATCAACAATGGAAAGAAATGGAATGAAAAGAACAAACATACTCAAATATACACATTTTATAGAAAAACTAATCATAAATTATGATAAGTCAGAAAGAGTAGATAAGTCTATTTTAAGTTGAAGTAAGATTGAGATGCTTTGGCTTCTTAAAGGCATTGATCATGTTGTATATTAATGGTATAGAATAGAACCTGATATATAGTAGATACTTTAAAAACATTTTACACATTACAATGAAACACTTGTTTTGTTTTTTATAGCTTTTAGTAATAGTGAAGTTTACCAATTTTTAATGGTTCCTTGGCCATTTTCCTTTCTTCTGTCCATTTTTCCTTTGACTTACTATTTTTTCCTCATTTATTTTTATCACTGTTTATGGTGAAAATAAAATAAATTCTTGTAAATGTTAGTGTCAAGTAATTTCTTAGTGTTTTGATAATTTTTTATTATTTGTGGTATAATTGAAAAGTATTTTAATTTGATATACTCACAGTTATTGACTTTTCTCAGATGCAAATTCTTTCTTCATTTTCTCGAATTTCTTTCCTTAGTCTGAGCTCTGATATATGTGGTAGGCTGAATCATGCACCTAAACAAAAGGCATGTTCTTAATCTTAATCTACATTCCTGTGGATTTGAAATCATTTGTTAACAGGACACTTTGATGATTTATTATTAGTTAAGGTATGGACTGATTTATGAATAGGATCTTCTAAGATCATATTTAGGTGTGGAAAAACTGAATCAGAATCGACTTTAATTCTTATTATTGGAGGTCTTATAAAGAGAAAGCCTCAAGAAGAAGGCAGAAATCAGCAGAAATCTGAAGAACAGGCACGAGGGAAGACAGATCCCTATGTGATGAGAGTCAGAGATATAAGACAGGAAACCCCAAGGCAAGCCCACACCAGAACTTACAGAGGACAATGAGAGAGCATGGTCTTGCCAGTGCCTTGTTTTTGGATTCCTAGCTTCTGAAACCATGAGATAATAACTACTGTTAACCAGTGTGTGGTAGTTTCCTGGTAAAACCATTCCTCCTCTGAGAACCAGTATCTCTAAAAGTGTACAGTTCAGGGATTTGGTGAAACAGGAAATTCCTGGATCCATGTATTCAACACACTGAGGACAGGGCACCAAAAAATGTTCATTCATTTTTGGTGTACCCTACATCATGGAAGATACAGTCCTGTTATCACAGGGCATTCCCTCCAAGAGAACAATTCAATTATATGATATTAAGGTTATTCTGTCAAGTTACTAATTTAGCAGTTTATATAAGTTGTGAAATATAAGAACAGTCAACCAGTCTTTGCTCAGTAATACATAACCTTTGCTGTAAGTAAGTTCCCTTGTCCAACACAATATTTTGAACCACTTTTGAACATTCAAATATTGAAACTCCATGAGGCCTTGCAAATAAGAAAGATAACCCATAATATGATAATCCATAGATTATGTGCTTTTCTTATTAAGATGAAGTAGGGCCTGCTTCATGGTAGAATGCTTTAGAGTGGCCAACTCTCCACAAAGAGGCTAATTGTTCTCCTTGAGGGATGTTGTCATATTGGCACCTCCATAATGGTTTCTGTTGCTGACAAAATTGGACAGCTGTCAGCAACAAGAGACATATTACCTTTGATAAGTGGGAGTTTATGGTGCTACAGACATGGATGCCTCCATTTCAGCCAATATGACACTTTATTCATGTATACATTGAGCCAGCATGACTGTGGTGGATGAAAGCATCTTGAATACCTTAAATGGCTGTCAATCTGTCTATTTGGGAGTTTAATTCTTCTTCCATGGTAGATGCTTTCTGGTGGGCATTATCATGTGATATAAAGACCTCTACACATTGTATCCACTCCAATAAATCCATTCATCTACTTCTTCCACAGATCTCTTGGTTACTGAGTCACAACTCTTTTTCCTTACAGGCCACCAAAAATGACCAAAATAGTCACCTCAACCTGATTCTATATATTTGTACCTTGGACCATGTATCTTTCTATACAATGACGTTGGATTATCAGTCCACTGCCTAAGGAGAGATTTCCCCTTCTTGATGCATTTCCCAGGGGACCTTGGGTGGAGCTAAAATTCAGCAGCATTACATTTTTGCTTGTACCAACTTGATACCATTGAAGAATCAAATTAGGCATTTTTCCTTCTCTGTCAGCTGGTAATAAAAGAATCCACATGAAGTCACAAGTGGTTGAGGCAGACAAATCAATGAAAAGAGCTGGATGACATGGAAGTTTGGGCCATATGCTTGTACCACTTATTCTGTCCCCTGATCTGACATTTTCCTGAATCCAGATTACCTTTTCATAACTTTAAGAATTATACTTTGTTAATATAAGTAAAAGGCAGTTATAACTTCATGGTCACTTGATGGCTCATTATCAGGACTCTGTTTTTAACAGGGTTCAAATCACACCAAGGAGTTATGTTATACATATTTTATACTACTACACTGCAGACAGCTAGTCCTTGCTCCAAACCAAGAGGTATATACTGTGATTCTCCTATTAAGCTTTCCATAAATGTTCCATAAACTCCACATATCTTCTCAGATTGCTTCATAACACAGGTCTTTTAATTCCTATGGATGAATGGTACTTGTTACCACTTATACCTTTGTACATTGTATGTACAAAAACCTTGATTTATCATTACTTTTTATGCAGTTGCATTTTAGCACTTTTGGGAAGAAGAGTTACATATTAAACAATACAGTACAATAAGAAAAATAAAAAGACTACTTGCAAGAAACCTTGATTGCATGAAGAACACTTTCCTGTTGTGGGATTCATTCAAAATTGGTATCATCTCACATTTGGACAAGTTAATTTGTGTTGGTATCTTTTTTTAATCTATGTCAGACATGTATAAATGTTGGTATAAATTTGTACAAGTCTTTGAATGCTGTATTATAGTGCTATGATTTTAAAAATTATAAGAAGTATGTAATAATTCTTTTTCTCACTATAATATTGTCATTAGTTTCATTTTTATTAACTGTTTAGTGAGAAAAACCTTGTTTCATATCATTAATACATAAAATAAAACACTGTATACCATTTATTTTATTTGATATCATACTTTTTAGTGGTATAATTAGGTTTTTGTTTACCTTTTCTTGTTTCTCTTTTTTATTCACAGCTGTGACAGGCAATGCAAATTCAATAGAGAAATGGGGAAGGATGAAATGAAAAAAAGGAGTGGGATAGGCTTTGAAAACTTCATCAAGATATTGAGGCCAGTTAGTATAGTGAAAGGGGGAAGACAGCTGGCCCAGCAGACAACATGGCTGGCAGACAACATGGCTGGCAGACAACATGGCCATGAGACACTGCCCGGAAGCCTCCTGAGAAAAAAGCAGCACCACTTTGTGTCTCACAGTGGCAGGACTTCTCTGGACCCCTTAGCTCTGTACTTAGCAGCTGCCCAGGGGTTTTCCTGAAGGAATGAAGCCCAAGAGTCCTGCACAAGGTTTCTGCCATGGACAGACCCTGGGAGCTTTGTGTTTAGGTGATTCTAAAGACAGGTCTTTCCTTAAACTAAGTTAAATGTGTAAGATTCTCTCTTCTGTTCTAATCTGTGTTTAACTTTGCGTTTAACTTTTAAAGCTGTGTTCAACTTTGTTAGTCTGCTGGTGCCTAGGAACTCATGAATCAAATTTGGGGTTTGCCTGTTACAAATTGGATAACAGTGAAAGGTAACCTAAAATTAAGTCGTTAAATGTCAACACTATCTTGCAATTAAATTTCATGTATAACAAATAACATTTATGTAAACAAATGCACATATATGCATATGTATTTATATATCATTTAACAAATAAAAAAATTAAAAAAAATTTCATGTATAAAATAAATCACATAGAACTGCTTCAGCTGCTGGAAAAGTAGAAAAATTCAGGTATGGTTACTTCATGTCTAGCTTCAACCCTTGCCTTTGCTAATGGTTATTTCATGACAAATTCTGCTACCAATGACTCAGAGGAAGGCAAATTTAAGGCACCCCTGTCTCCTGTCCTTCCACTGGTATTAATGATCTTGCTTTCTCTCATGATTCCAGGTATGGGCTAGATTGCTGCCTATTGGAATTCTCGACCCTCAGTGTTGGACATCCATTTTTCCAGTCCAGTGGCCAAGGACAAGGGAAGGGGCTTGCCACCTCAAGTGTTGATGCTCTTAAAGCAACAAGTTATAAGAAAAAACAGGTTTCCCTATTACTTCAATGACCTCAGTGTGTATATACCAGAATTGATCTTGGTCATCCAATGTCTGTCAAAGTCAAAATGGGATATAAGCAAAGGTCTGAAGTAAATTGTATTTTAAAGCATTGGGAACAATTTGGTTATGAGTCAATAATGAAAGAATGAAATTCTTATGCAAAACTGCATGGTCACAGTGCAAATTAGAGTAATTAAAAATAGCCTTTCAAGAGATCTTTTGACTCTAATGTTATTTTATAGTTTAACTTATTTTGTAAGAGAATGAAAATTATAAGTAACTGTCTAACTCTCTATTTACGTCTATTTGCTCAGTGTATATCTAAATACAATCAGGATGATAATATCAAATTAACAAATGAAAATTCTTAAAAGAGTTCTTTTCAAATTTTTAAAAATTAAATATGCAGTTATATATGTGAATGAATATTCCTGAAACCCAAATTAGACTAAGCAGGATGGAAAGATCATATACAAATCTGAATATGGAAACTATTTGGAGAGGGAAAAAGATTTTCCTGAGCTTTTTTACTTATCCAGCCCCCAGGACCTTCTTTTTGCAAGAGCTCTGAGGGAGGGGCTAGGTGTGGCAGAGTAAAACTCTGTCTCTAAGCTGGTGAATTAAGAATCAGCTTGCCCTGTAATTCCCCAAATTAAACCTTTTAACAGTATTAAAATAAGAGTGGTTAATAATCCTATTACAAAATTTCAATAAGGAAAGAAAAATTCCTTGAAAACTATGGAGAAATCTTTTCTAAATTATGATTAAAACAAATTAAACAATTATAATATATTCCAGAACCTAGCAGTCAATGTGCTTTTAAAATTACTAACAGTTCCAGAATTTTATTAAAGAGAAGAGGTTTTAGCTTACTAAGGAAAGAAAATAACATTCCCTGCATAAACCATAATATTTTCAATTTTATTTAGCTTGAGTATAATCTCCCTAGGTTTACAGAACACCAGTTAAATAAATTAACATTATATGTATTAAATCTTTAAGATGAAAGTTGTAAGTTCATGTCTAATAAAATTAAGTTAAAGAAAGAAATATAGATCTGCCCTCTCTTAAATGGATAAAACAAATTTCATTGGTTACTAGTTGTAATTTTATAGGCCTATTTTAAGGCAAAGTAATAATATGTGATTATGGTTACTTATAAGGAGTTTATAAAAGCAGTTTCTAAACAGAAACATTTAAATGGCTAATTACAGGAAACCATATTAATTAGAAACCTAAATTGATATTAATAACAAAAAAACTTGTAAATGGGAACTCTGTCAAAGGCTACCTCAATCTGCATATTAAAGTGGTGGTAAAGAAAGAAAACCTTGATTTCATTGGGAATCTTTGATTTTCATAAAATAATGGAAAAAGTAGTTTTTCCTGTGCTACTAAAAAAAATACCTGTCAAATAACATAATCATCATAAAGGTAAAAAAGTAAAAAAGCAAAGTACTAAAATAGTTAAGATCATTTGATATGTTATACATTGCATTTTAAGTGTTTAGAAAGTATATAAAAAGTAAAAGACTTCAGTATTGTCAAACTCTCTTGTGCATTCAAACTAGACATTCAGTGCACTGCATGGCATGTCTCCATTTGAGTTATTGGTTAGGCTGATCACTAAGTCCCTTAAAACAATAAAGGTATCTTACATCTCTGGTTATGCTCTTGAAGTGGATGGAGAGTTATTGCAGTTTCAGACTCCTGCAGCAGCCAGTGATGGCTCCATTTCACCTGATGTACATTGGGCATTGCCTCCAGACAGGCTCTGTTTCATAGTGTCAAAGGATGCTAGTCACCAGGCCGATGAAACACTGGAGACTTATGTCCCTGTTCTCTCTCTAGTATCAGCAGTGCTGCAGCATGCTGGCTGTGTGAATGGCGTACCAAGTAGAGCAATGATTATCAGAGTGATATAAGTGGAACTTAAATACAATGGCATTATGGCCTGCCAATAATGTGGTATTGCAAACCTGGAGCTTAGATCTGTTAATTGCAGCTCAAAAAGAAACATACACATTGACTAGTACATTGATTAGTATTAAGTACTGTACCTATATGCCTGATGAATATGATGATATCTTTTCTATTCTAGATCATATGCAGATGATTATGGTTAAAAATCATGGTAAAACTTAATTCATTTTCCAAATAATTAATGGATGTGCTTATAAGATAAAGGAATGGCACTCTTAAGTATTGTCTTTATTTTGCTTGCCATATGCTTGGCTTGTCATTGCCTATTCTGTCTTTGTGAGTTTATGTCTAGGGTACTGCTTCTCTTCATACCTCTCCTAGCTATCCTAGGCATAACCACTGCTGTGGGAACTGGGATTGGCAGTTTTTACCCAAACCCAGCAGGTCTACCACAATCTCTCCCTAGAGTTAACCAACAACATAAAAGAACTCAAGAAAGAATGCTGTTTCCCATCAACTTTGGAAGGATGCAGCCTCTGAAGACATCTGTCCTTTCTCATTTTCATGACCCATTATGTCATGGCTGAACCCCTTTTTGGACCCACCTGCCACCACCTTCCTTATCCTTTTAGTGGGACCATATATCTTCAGAATTCTGATTAAGTTCATTTCTTACAGAATCAACACCTTATTAGTCATGTGGGGATTTTATCCACTTCCAACCAGGATGCCAGGCCTGTCTTTACTCAACCTCACTAGAATAGCCAGAGAGGTTTCTGCCCTGTCAGGCAGGGATTACTGCCCTAACCAGCAGGAAGTAGCTACATAAGAATGGCCATTGCCCCTCAGCGCTCTCTTAAGAATAAGGGCATGAACTCTCTGAAGAAGGAGTTGAGGCAGGTTAGAATAGTAAAAGGGGGGAGGCGGCTGACCCAGCAAACAACATGGCTGGTAGACAACATGGCTGACAGACCACATGGCTGTGAGATTCCATCTGGAAACCTTCTGAGAAGAAAGCTGCTGGAAAGATTACACTGCAAGATCTTGGCTATAAGAACTTCATTTGGAATGAGAGAAAGTCCCAGATATCCTCAAAAGGCCTCACTATTGACCCCTGAGAACTGATAAGGTGGGGCAACTAATCAGAACAGCAAACAGCTGGGGTCCTGCTCCCAACATCATGAAGGGGGAGGAGGGAAAACTTTAAAAAGTCTTGTCCTGGTGCCTGGTGTGTACAACGCAACGTGCAGTAGGTCCATGGTCCATGCCTCAGACTGTGTACTTTTCTCATTTCCTTGTTTCTTAATAAACTCTTTATTCCCTTGCTTACCCTATGGCATGTCTTTAAATTATTTTATAAGCCATAAGCCAAGAACCTAGAAGCCCAGAAACCAGGGCCATTTGGTAACAATATCAA
>JAQZBX010066933.1:0-16026 GCA_029593785.1 Cabassous unicinctus
CAACAAACAAAACAAACGAAAAAACCAACTCAGGGAAGCCGCTGTGGCTCAGTGGTTGAGTGCCGGCTTCCCACATAGAAGGTTTTCTCGGGTTTAATCCCCAGCCCCAGTACCTAAAAAAAAAAAAAGTGCACTTCAGTGAGTATGCAGCTTAGTGAGGATGGAGGGTAACACTCAAGGCTGGAGAAAGAGGAAGGGCCGGGTCATGGAGGGCCAAGGGTCCAGGAGTTGGGCTTTGTTCTACGGGCAAAAGGGAGCCATGGAAGAGTTTAGGGCGAGGGAGTGACATGCATCTGCTTCATCTCTATCCTGGCACATAGTAAACACTCACTATATGATGGCAAAATGACTAATAACACAATGCAGTTAAATATATACAGTTATACATAATTTGTGTTATTCGATTAAAACCTGTTCATTCTAGAAAATTTGAAAGATAGGTAAAATGACAGAAAAATAACTGACATGCGATCCATTGTTTTCATCAAATGTGTCACCTGCTCTTGGAGCCACGGCGCTCGCCTCTCGCCTGGCTGCCCAGCACCAGCTGCAGGAAGGATCCCGAGGCCTCTGAAGCTTCCTCCCTCGGCTGGTGGAGCAGCCCGCTGAGCGTGCGCGCCTGGCGGCATGTCCAGTCCTGCCAGCGGGGACTTCTCCGGCCTGGTGGGGCTGCCCACCCCCGGAGGCCTCCCCCACGCAGGCCAGCTGGGGCCCGCCTGCTGACTGCAGGTTTTCCTCTGGCCAGAACTGGGGTGGCCCCACGGGCGCCTAGGGAAGAGGGCCAGGCGGGAGCGGCCCCTCCCTGGTGGCAGGCTCCTCGGGGGTCCTCGGTGGCCCCGTTTTGGTGAAAACAGATTCAGGGTCATGAGGGGAGAGGGAGGGCTGGTGGACCTTATAAGGTGAGGAAAACAGACTCCTCCCTGCCCCCGCCGCGGACGCTTCCTGGGGACGCTGGGGGCTGGGCAGTGTGGCTACCTGGCCTCGGAGCCCTCCCCATCCGGGCAGCTGCGGGGAGAGCCCGGCGGGCAGGGCACCCCCTCGCGTACCCCTGCTGGGGCTAACAGGGCCCTGTGAGCGAGGCGTTTTGTCAACCCAAAAGCACTGGATGTCTGTTAGTCACTTTTATGACATTTATTACTCTTCCTGTGTTTAGCACGGGTGCGGGGGGAGGGAGAATGTTTTCTTTAAATGCTTTTCCTGAGCCAGAGGAACTTCCACTCTGCTGTGGGCGGGTGGCACGATTTAGGAAAGAAGGGTGGGGCGGGCGGGCAGGGCCTCCCCTGAGCTCCGGGTCAGCTCTGGCGGCCTCGGCCTTGCTCAGCCCTTCCGAGAAAGGCACGAAACCAGGAAGGGAAAAGCTCCCGCCTTGGCTTTCAGGAAGGCCCGTCTCTGCCACGAGCCCCTTCCTCCTCCACTCTCAACTGCGCAGACCCCCTCCTTCCTCACCACCCCCCCAGGGGCTCCTCTGGGCTCCCCTCTCGGCCCCAGCCCGCCTGGCTTCCCTGCACACCCCAGGAGGTGCTGCAGGGCGCACTGTGCCTGCTGCTGTCCAGAGGCCTCCGGATGCTCCCTCCAGCCCAAGGCCCTGGCCCTGCCCTGGTCCTGGCACTGACCCGGGGGGAGCCTCGTGTCCTCCCACGCCTCCCCCCACCGCTCCAAATCGCGGTGGCAGCAGCTCAGACCTCCCTCTCGTCTCCCAGGAAGGGCGGCCGAGGGCCCTTCTGCGCCGGGAGGCCCCTCACGCGTACATCTTCATGGCCGCGTGCGTCGCCGGGCAGTAGCGGGCGTGGAGCTGGGCCAGCAGTGCCCGGGACGTGGCCTGGAGGCGCGTGCCCTGGCTCTTCTTGTTCCACACGTGGACGGCGTAGGTGGCGTTGAGCAGCCGGGGCAGCTCCTCGGGGCTGATGTCCTCGAAGTACTTCTTCCAGCTCTGCCAGGGGATGGGGTAGAAGGCCTCGCGGGGCAGGGCGGTGACGCCGCGGCAGCCGTGGCTCTCCCCCAGGCTGCGGAGGGAGCACCACTTCTTAAAGACCCGTGTCAGCAGCTGTGGGCCCTGGTGGCCCCAGATCCAGCCGTTGTAGTGGGCCACGAAGTCGCGCATGCACAGGGCCAGGAAGGCGTGCCGCCGCTCGAAGGCCAGGAAGGCGCCGTTGAGCACGTAGCGGGACTGGGTGCCCAGCGCGTTGGTCAGGTTCCGGAGGCTCCTGAGGACGATGAAGTCGGTGTCCAGGTAGATGCCACCGAACTTCCAGAGGAGTGTGATCCTGGCGGCGTCGGAGAGCACGGGCAGCAGGTAGGGCTCCCAGCGGCGCTGAGCCTCCGCGTGCCAGGCCGCCAGCGGCGTGTCCCGGAACAGCTCCTCCAGGTCCAGCGGGAGCATCCGGACGTTGGGGAAGCAGCTCAGAAGCGAGATGCCCAGGTGCCGGGGCAGGGAGGCATTGCCCGCGGGGAGCCCCTTCATCAGGACCACCACCCGGGACTCGGGGTGCGTCCTGGCGGCCGACTCCACCGAGCACATGAACAGGAAGTTGGGGTTGGTCCGGTCCGAAGTCTCCAGGAAGAAGATGGTACCTGGAGAGGGGGTGCCGGAGGACGGCGCGGGGGCTGCCAGGCGGGGGCAGGGGATGTCGGCCGGCAGGTTATAGAGCTGCCCTTGGTCCCTGGGCCCCCCCGCCACGTGCCAGTAGATCACGACAGAGACGAAAAACGTGAACTTGAAGCCGATGACGAACAGGGTGCAGAGCCGCTGCCGGGCGGTGCCCTGGAGCAGCCGCAGCAGGCAGTCGGGGGGCCTGGGCATGGTCTCCCCAGGTCACACCGGGAGCTTCCTGCGGGAACGGGCTGGTCTGCAAGACAAGCACCACTTGTGGGCAGGCCGCTGGCACCCCTGACCCGCCAGAAACAACGTTTCCCAGGATGGTTGGCAGGCGTCGGCGCCGGCTTCCGGAGCCCACCGGGAATCTGGCCTGACAGCTCTGTGCTGGGCAGGTCCCTTCTCAGAGTCTGAGCTCCTTCCTCATTGTAAAGTGGGAACGGTGGCCCATGCCTAAGGTACGAGCAGGGTCCCCGTCCCTCTCGGGAGCATGCCTGTGGGGTCCCCAAGGACTGGTCGTTCCCCCTACAAGGTGTGGCCGTCACGGGCCCGGGCCAGGCTCTAGCAAGAACCAGGGCTCCAGAAGTGCCACCCTTGCCACGTGGCACACAGGCCACTCTGCCCCTTGCCCCATCAGGGCCAACAGCCCCATGGTTCAAGGCTCAGCTATGTGACCCTCAGCCCCATCTAGTTCCACCAGCTGGGCCCGGAGCTCATCCGAGAGGGGACAGCCACGCAGCCTCAGGGACTTTCCTCCTCAAGCCTGGGGTCCAGCGGCCTGGGCGCTGGCTACGGGGCTGGGGTGGCAAGCTTGCTCATGTCAGGACGGGCATGGCTGCAGGCCTGCAGAGGCACCGGCCAGGATGTGACGGGGTCCCTGACCCCCAACTCCCCCCGCCTTTGCCCTGGGCTGTGCTTCTCAGAGGAAAGGGACAGGAAAGTTACTCTGTGACCTTGGCTGTTGGTGTTTCCTTGGCCAGCAGCCAGGAAAATTCCTGGGCGTCCAGCACCATGTGAATGGCTGGGAGGCTGGGACCCAACTCTGCTGGAGCCCGCTGTGAGACCCCTGGCAAGTCACTTGACTCTCTGAGCCTCAGTCTTCCTACCTGCAGGAAAGGAACCCTGGAGCCCACTAAGGACTTGGATTCACGCATTCATTCATTCATTCATTCATCCATCCTGAGGGCCCACCAGGTGGGTGCCCGGCGACCTTCCCAGCGTCTCACACGTAGTGAGCTGTTAAGCCCTTACAGTTATTCTCTGGACTGGGAACCATCACCCCCATCACACAGATGAGGAAACCGAGGCACAGAGAAGTTGGGTCACTGCCTGGAGTCCCCAGCTGGTGAGTGGCAGGGCAGGGGGCTTGCCCAGGCCACGCTGCCCCAGCATCCGTGCTTGGCCACCGTGCCACCCAGCCTGGTGCCCCTGGACGCATCTGCACTATCAGCCACGGTCCCACCGCCATCCACGCAGCCCCTGAAAGTGCCCAGGGCCTTGCTCACGCCCCCCGTGACCCCCAGAAGCCCCAGGAGGCAGCTCCCATCACTTCTACTTCAGGGGTAAGAAAACGGGCACGATGGGGTCGAGGGATGGGTGTGGCCGGGCCCTCCCCAGGGCCAAGGACAGGGAACTGCGATGCCCCTGGCTTGCAACTGACCAGCCCGGGTGGCCCATGGCAGCGTGGTCTGGCAGGCCTCCCGCAGACACGCCCCGACTCAGCAGCCGACCTCCTCTGCCGATGCGCACGCGGCCCTTCCATGCGCTCGCTGCGCCTGCAGGTCCATCTGCAAGAGACGGGAGGAGAGTGAGGCGGCTGTCGGTGCCCCGAGGCCTCGTCCCCTGCCACGCAGCCAGCGGGCCTGGGGCTCCTTTGCTCACTGGTTCGCTCTCTCACCCCGGCAGGGAACATTTCCAGAGTCAGGCCCTTGCTGGCACTTGGGAAAAGAGAAGAATCAGATGTGGCTCTGCCCTTGGGGAGCCTGCTGGGGGAGGTGAAGCTTGAGCTCGTGCCAGGGACGGAGAAGGGCAAGTTGGCTCTGGACCGCGGTAAGCCCCACGGCAGCGCCACAGCAGCAGACCCGCCTCTGGGGCTGCACACCTCGTACCCCCGCGCCCAGCTCAGGGCCCGGCACACAGTGGGCATTGAGACACGGCTGCTCATGGGAGGGCGCAGAGGGCTGCGGGAACCGGAACATTCTGATGCAGTTAGGGTGGGGGTGGAGGGAGACAGGGCAGGAGGGACTGTGGGGGTGCTGGGCAGGTCACACAGGGCCCCGCTGCCTGGCTGAGGAGTGGGGGCTTCGTCTGGTGGGCCGAGAGGAGCCGCAGGGGGTTTTGGGCAGGGGAGTGAAAGCGTCCTCCCGCTGCTCTGTGGCCTGGGTGCAGGGGTGGGGGACACAAAGCTGAGGCAGGAGGCCACTAGGAGGCTGGTGGCTGGACAGGAGACGCGAGAAGATGGTGGGGTGGGGGTGGGGGGAGGGAAATCAGGAGACCGCCAAGTTTCAGGTGGGGAAACCACAGCGGGTAGTTCCGGGGCACACCCTTCCAGGTGCAGTCAAATGTCATGACGTGCGGCAACTGTGGTCTACAGTCTCCGTGGACACCGAATTAGCCAACACTGAACCGCTGCTCCTGGGGAAATACAGGTCAGATTCCCACAGCCTCCAGAGCAATCCATAACCTCGTTTCGTGTGTGTTTGCTTAAAGACCCCTTATTTAACCGATATCGTGGCTTTGCTAACATTGAGCTCACGGCACAGGACCTCACGCCTGAACAAAGCTGATCTGACGCCCAGATCTTCTCTGCAAGGCCCATCGCAGACTTCTCGCGCTCGGGACACTAGACAGCTCTTCGGCACTACGCTTGGGGGCCATTTTAAACAGCAAAATCTTCTAAACTAAGCACAGACATCAAAAGACTGAAAAGGACACTGGCTGGCCGGATGAGAGCTGAGGCTAGAAGGCTGAGCGCCGCCTGGCCGGACCTCGGCTGGGATCGTGCGGCTCGGGCCACGCAAACCTGCCACCTCTCTGTGCACATCCATGTGTGCCTGACTGCAGAGGAGCCACATGTATTGATTTGGGGGTTATAAATAAATTTCAGCAAGTAGGCACATATGCAAACGTGGACTCTGCGAATAGTGAGGACTGCCCGTTTCCGAGTTGCTCTGGGTGGGACTGGGGTCCCACCCCCTGTGCTTCTTCCCACGGTGGTCCACAGCAGCCGCCACACGCCCCCACCCTCATCCTGAGGACAGACAGGCCAGTGGGCGCCCCACCCGCCGCCTGTTTGTGACTCAGGCAGGCGTCGCCCTCGGTGGCTCCCAGGCCTGCTGAGGTCGCTCGGTCTAAAGACCCCGACGTCAGCTCTTACCCCCATTTCTGGTAGAGAAATGGCAGCTTCATCCTTCCCGCTGCCCAGGCCCAAATCCCGGGATCAAAGCTGACGGCCCCCTCCTCTCAATACGCACGTCTAGAGCGCCCTCGGGCCACGCCTCAGAAGATGAGCAGAATCGGACCCCACCTCCCTCTTCCCTGGGCACCCCCTGGCCCAGGCCCCATCCCTCCCCGCTGGGTGCCCGCAGCGGCCTCCCCGCTGCTCCCTGCTTTCGCTCGCCCCATGCTGCCGACTCGCCTCCACTCGGCAGCCAGAGGGAGGCTTTAACCACACAAGTCGGGCTGCGCGTCCCTCTGCTCATACCCTGAGGGACGTGGGGGACCCGAGTCACGAGGCCCCGCGTGTCCCTCCATCCCCACCGCACGTCCCCCACCTCTTCCCCTCGTCGACTTGGCCCAGACACACCTGGCTCTTCCTCAAATGGCCTCTAGCTCCCGCCGCCACCTCAGGGCCTTTGCACTCGCTCTTCCCGCTGCTAGGAACGCTCTTCCTGCAAATGTTCCTGGGTTCATGCCCTCCTTTCCCTCTAGGGCTCCCCCCAACTAACATTCCAACCCCCATCACTTCAGAGCCCTCTAATTAATGGTTTTTCTCCCTAGCACTTCTAACTAACATACCACATATTTTACTTACCTGCTTTGGCTACTTTTCTGTCTCTGCCCATTAGAACGTAACTCCCTGAAGACAGGGATGTTCTGTGTTTTGTTTACCACCTGACCCTTGGCACAGAGTTGATAAATAAGGAGCGAGTGAGCCAGTGAGTGTGAACGTGAGGGTGTGTGAGCCAGCAAGCGAGTGAAGAAACGAATGAGCGAGCAAATCAATGAGCCAGCGAGCCAGCCAGCAAGTGAGGAGACCGGGGCCCGGGGAGTCGGGCTGCCTGTGCTGCCCCAGCCGGGGCTGTGATGGGCGGAGCCCTGATGTGAACCGGGAGCCGTCTGCTCCCCTGGTCCCTGTTCTTTCTCCCGCAGGGAGAGCCTATTTTGGTCCTGAGTATTTTTAGTCCAATGTGAACCACACTGATGGATGGACAGACAGAAGGTCGGATGGACAGACAGAAGGTTGGATGGACAGCCAGGCGCAGAGTGAGGCCCTGGCTGCCTGGGGCCCTGTGGCAGAGTGGGGTGGGGTCCTGGCTCCACTGGAGGCAGGCTGTGCCACCCGAGGCCTGCCACGCCTGGCCGCGGCCTGGGAGCCCAGTTCAGGCAGCTCCATATTTAGTGCTGGAGCCCGAGACCCAGGAATAGAAACTGTGTGGGGCCAAGTTGGCCCCTGCCCAGTGTCCGGGTGCCCTCAGGCCCAGAGCCCGCTCCCAGCCCCCTGGGGGGCCCTCATCAGCCCGAACCCAGCACGTCACGCCGCTGCCTCCCACTGCCTGCCCAGCCTCACCCCTTCAGATTCCCATTGCAAGTGGACTGCGGCCACTCCCCTGCTCTAAGCCCTCCCTGGGCTCCCCATTGCCAGGACCCTCCATGATCCATCTCAGGCAGGAGGTGAGGGGTGAGTAGAGGTATAGGACCAGCGGGGACAGAGGGTCAAAGGCTTGACCAGACGCTGCTGGCCTGGCCCTTGACACCAGCTCTGTAGGCCCCACCCTGGGAGCACCAGTGTCAGGGGACCAGGCCGCAGTGCCTAGAGAAGGCTCCCCTCCTGGCACTCTTCACCCCTTCATCACATGCATCCACACCCAGCCCTGCAGTCGGGGCGCTCCCCGAAGGTGGGGCCTGCCTCTGAGCCTGTCTGTGCCCTCGTGTCCTGTCGAGCCCAGCTCAGCCCAGCCCTGGTTAACCAGAAAAGCAGGACAGGGTCACAGTGCTGGTGCGACCCCGTCTACACCCCACCAACCCACCACCAGGCTCAGCTCTCAGCCAGGGGCTCCCGAGTGCCAGGGCTGGGCCCTTGGAGGTTTAGACATTCTGATGGGGATGCAGAGGCCCAGAGAGGGAAAGGGGCTTGGTCAAGGTCACACAGCAGTGCAGAGTGGAGCCAGCAGGAGCCAGACCTCCAGCCAGGCCTCCAGTCTGGGAGGTCCAGGGCAGCCCCTCCTGCCCCTCCACTGGGCATCAGGCAGGAAGAAGTCTGGGCCTGGGGGGCGGGGTATCCCAGGGGACGCCGCAACCTAGAAACAGAGCAGCCAGAGGGAGGGACTGGATGTTGACCAAGTTCCCAGCATCAGTTTCTGGTTGCCATAGCAAATCACCATGAACAGGTGGCTTAAAACAACAGAAACTTATTGTCTCTCAATTCTGGAGGGCAGAAGTCCATAATTCAGGTGTGGCAGGACCATGCCTCTGAACAAACACTGGTGGGATGACAGATAAATCTCAGGGAGAGGCGGAGGCCGGTCCTCTCTCCGCCGGGTCTTGGAGGCAGACCCGGGAGGCTCTGGGAACGAGAAGAGGCGATGTGAGGCCTGGGCTGGGGATGGGCGAGGCCTGGGCTTGGGATGGGTGACCCCTGCTGCCTTTGACCTGAGACATCCGACCCCTGAGGAGGCAAGACACCAGCCCTGGGGGCAAACTGCGCCTCAAACCCCAGCCGTGCCACGCCCCCATGCGCGCACTGCCACATTCCTCCTTGAGCCTCAGTCTTCTCATCTGTAAGTGGGGTGGCCCCCCCACCTTGAGGGGCTGCGGGAAGCAGCGGGCGTCCAGGCTGGACCACAGAGCAGGGCCCCAACAAATGGTGGCGACAGCCTTCGCATTACCAGGCGACTGGCAAGGGGGGCGAGGATGCTCCTGGCGGTCTTGAAGGCTGAGAAGTACCACCGTGTGGCCTCAGCCGCTGACCACTGCTCACCTCCAGGCCAAGGACTCTGCCTGGACCTGGCCATGCTCCCTCAGTCTCCAGCGCTCACCTGTCCGATCGTCGGCTGCTGCAATCCCATCGCACGACCCCACTTGCTTCCAGCGGAGCCAAGGCAGGACCCCTCAGCCCACACCCCCACACCCACTGCTGAGATGGGACTCCCAGGCAGGACTTCACTCCTGAGAGTCAACCCACCTGCCCGGGCCAGGAGCTTTACGTTTGCCTGAACTCTGAGAAGGACTTCAGTGGGTGCACTTGGCGGCGAGGGAGGACAGAGCCTCAGCCAACAATCCTGAACTTCCTTCCCAGCTCTGCCCTGGGCCAGCATGGCCTGGGCAAGGCAGCTGACCTCTCTGAGCCTTGGTTTCCTCCTCTGTAGAACGGGGGCAACACCTGTGCCCAGACTGCCGGGGAGAGTCAGTGAGTGGGGATGTTCTCAGAGCCCCTGGCATGGCACCTGGGGCAGAGGCAAAGCTGGGTCCTAAACTCAGACACAGGAGCCTGAGGTCCAGGTGGACCCCTGGCCAGGGCAAGGTAGAGAAGGAATCTTCTCACACCACTTTTTCTGGTGTCCTTTCACCCCAGCCCCTTTGGCCCTTGGGTCAACACATTTCCTTAGGCATCCCTGAAATGGCAGCTCCGTGGAGAACATGCCTGGGGCGGGTGTCTCTCCATTGCAGAAGAAGGGGTTAGAAGTGGTTTGCACTGGATGCTCTGCAGTGTAGACAGAGCGACTGCCTGCTGTTTTTGCCTGGCCAGCATCCATTCCCCCTTCTGATCACAGCACCCGGATTTCCACTGAGGACAGACCCCAATCCCTTGTTCTTGGGGGTGGGCACACCATTCAGGTCTGGCCCAAAGTGTTCCACATCCCCCTGGGCACAGCGATGGCTCAGGGGAGAGCATGTGGCCCAATCCAGGCCAATCAGAGCAGAGAGACGGGGACAGAGCTGCATGGGGACAAGGGCATCGCGCCTGGATCTTGCTACGCCCGAAGCCAGTTTCTCCTGGACTTTCCCGGACTTCTCAGTCATGTGAACCAGCAAGTCCTCTTTTTTGGCTTACACTGATGTGAGCTGGATTTCTTTTCTTGCATCGGAAAGAATCCTGAATTATACAACATATATACATGCGAACAAACAGAAAAATGAGGGGTGAAAGCCCTCTGGACTGAAAGCAGGGGCCACCTCTGGGGATATATCAGGACTGAGGATGGTAATCAAGGGGCACGGTAGTTTGAGCCATAAAGGGTTTGATGTGCTTTTACCAAGAAAATGTGTCCGCATAGTCCTTGTGTCATAAGTGAACAACACAATTTTAAGAGGCTATTGGGAAGTGGATGTGGCTCAAGTGATTGGGCTCCTGCCTACCATATAGGAGGTCCAGGGTTTGATTCCCGGGGCCTCCTGGTGAAGGCAAGCTGGCCTGCGCGGTGAGCTGGCACAGCAAGATGATGCAACAAAAAGAGACACAGAGGAGAGAAAATAAGAGACACAGCAGACCAGGGAGCTGAGATGGCGCAAGAGATTGAGCACCTCTCTCCCACTCCGGAGGGTCCTGGGATCCCAGTGCTGCCTAAAGAGAAGACGAGCAGACACAGAAGAACACACAGAGAATGGACACAGAGAGCAGACAGCGAGGAGGGGGAGAGAAATAAATAAATGGGTAAATCTTTAAAAAAAAAAGAGGCTATTTGTGTGGTGACACACTAGGACCCAGGCTTTGAGCTCAGCCTGCCAGTGAGACCTGGCTCTGCTACGACTGCCATTCAGGCGGTTCAGCACCCAGACCCTCAGTTTCCTCATCTATAAAGTGGGAGTGACCCCCGGGCCCCTACCTCCCCCCCATTAAAGGGAGGCAGCGCCTGCCCGGGCACCCTGCCCATCTTTACATTTGGCTTGGGCTGGTTCTGCTGTCGTTGTCAGCAGGGAGGTTTTGGACCCACAGCTGGCGTCACAGCTGAGAGGTCCGTGTGCTTGCAGAGGGCGGGGGCTCCTCAGGGGTCCTGGGGGGGGCCCGAGGCTCCGGGGCAGGGCCCTTCTCCTTGTCCTTCCTGGCTGACAACACTCTGCTTCACTCCCAGCTCCTGGGGGAGACCCACGAGGCTGGGGGTTGGCGGTGGCTGATGGGCCCTTCTTTCCTGAATCGGAGGGCACGCTCGAACCGAGAGGAGAGCAAAGCCTAAAAGCAAGTATTTGCAGCATCCAGTGTCTTCTCCAATCAATCAATCAATCACGCGGTCCCTCTCGCATTTCCCCGCTTCAATCTCTTCTTCCTGCTTTCTCTCCCCACCTCTTTCTCCCCCTGCTGCCCCTCCAGGTGTCTCTGTCTCTCCCCCTCTCAGCAGAGGGCAGGGCTGCGATGGAGAGAGGTGGGGTGGGGGCCACTGGGCTGCCCAGATCGGAAAGGACGTGATGCTTGCTGCCGTTAAGGGCTTGTCCCCACCCCCACCTCATGGAGGTGCCCCCCCACCCAGAGAAACAAGCACCCCACCCCGACTGGCACCAGTGCCCCACAGAGGCTGGGGGCACAGTAGGTGACAAGGGGCCAGGAGCCCCGGGGTTGAGGCTGAGGAGGTAGGGGGTCTGCTGCCTTCTTCCGCTTGGGAAGGAAGCGGCAGACCATGACGGGGGTCGGTGTGTTGTCTTGGCTCAGCCGGACCACCAGTAAGGGGGGCAGGTATTATCCCAACCAACCCCAGCCCCTGCTCCCTTATTTGACTTTCAGAAAAGTGAAGCGATGGGGCCTCTGCCTGAGCTACAGTGCAGCCTGGACTGTGGCTAGGCCAGGGGCTCAGGCACTGGGTGGGGAATGAGGAAGGAGAAAGTACTTTGGAAACCCCGGGTGCTGCCTACGAAGCTGCCCTTGGCCCAGCCCCAGCAGGGAGACCCCTAAGGCCTGGGAATGGGAAGCCCAGCCTGTCCCCTACTTGCTGTGGGGCCTGAGACAACTCCCTCTCCTTTCCTGGGCCTCAGATTCCCGTCTGTACAAGGGGGAGACACGTGTTGGTCAGCCTCCCTAGCAAGTTATGTCCCAGCAGAGACCTGAAGCTCGGTAACCTTGCGCTGTCTGGGAAGGAAAGCCACATGACCAGGAAATAGCATGGAGTGTAGAATCTGAGCCCAGGTTCCTCCTGATGTGTCCGGGTCTGCCACTAACTGGCAGTGTGACCTTGGGCCCCTCCCGGGCCTTAGCGCCCTTGTTCACAGAAGTGAGTAGGGTAAGTTCTTTGGTCTCAGACCTTTCTTGGTATAAAAAACCAATACCCAGAGTTTCCAAACTTTCTTCAAAACAAATGAAAATGTTCTCCAAAAGTCCAGCACAGATTGCAAAAACAAAACAAAAAACCCACAAAAACTTTAAAATGCAATCCTAGCTATGAAGGAAGAGCAAAAAGCAGAGATACCAGAACTTGGGCAAGAAATGTCTAGAGAAAGCAATGGTGAGACATCAGCATGATGTTGCAAGAACTGAGAGGTTTCAGGGAAGATCCAGAAGAAAAAGCTAAAACCATTTCAGAAATGAAGACCGAATGTTCAATGCGGAAGATGGAGGAGAACGTACAGGGAAGATGTGTAAGGAAAGAAAGCTGGGGCCAAGGGTTTCCCACACAGCCAGGCTGTCCTTTGAATTAAGGTTACAACAGTGGGGCTTATTCCAGGAAAGCAGAGATGGTTCAATATTAGAAAATTATTCATATAATTCAGCATCTAAGGAGAAAAATCAGATGCTCATTCCCTAAGAAAAATTTGACAAATATTTCAACACTCATTCTTTTTTTTTTTTTAGGAGGAACTGGGGATTGAACCCGGGACCTCATACATGGGAAGCAGGTGCTCAACCACTGAGCTACCCCACTCCCCTCAACACTCATTCTTGATCAAATAGGAATCAATGGATATTTCCTTAACAAGGTCATACATATCAGACAAAAGTCAGGGTGCAGCTGCGTGATCAGGGGCTTTCCTGCTAAAGCCAGAAATAAGACAAAGATGCCCACCTTCACCACTACTCCTGGCTATTTTTCTAGACATATTCACCAAATTTCACAAGAGAAAGAAATGAGAGGTATAAAAATTGGATAGATACAGTTAAAAGTATTGCTATTTCCATGTGATATTACTGTGTACCTGGAAAAGCCAAGAAAAACTACAAATAATAAAATAATGTTGTAAGGTGGTGGGATATAAACACACGCGCGCGCACACACACACACACACACACACACACTTAAATACAAAAACCAGCAGTTAGAAGACATAACTCACAACAAGAATTAAATTTAACAAAAGCTGTGTGGAACCTACGTGAGCAAAACTTGAGAGCCCCTGAGGAGCACAAAAATAAACAGAAGCCTGGAAAGCCACACGGTGTTTTCAGATAGAAGGCAACTTCATAGAGATGTTGCTTCTCCAAGCCAATCTGTGAACTGAGGTGGTTCTGACTGAGATTGATTCTAAAGTCAGATAAGGTGTGTATCTGAAAACTGTATGTGGTTCTGACTTTAGATTGATTCTAAAGTTCAGACAGAAAAAGAAACAAGCTGGAACCACAGGGAGACTCTACGAAGGAAGAAGTGAGGCCCTTTAGGTATTAAAATAGGCTTTAAAGTTTTACTGATGAAAACAACGTGGCCTTAGCACCCGAACAGACACAGACCAATGAAACAAAAGAGAAATCATAGGAATAATCTGGGAATTTCATATACAAGAGAGGCAGCATCTCGGATCAGCAGGCTAAGGTGGGTCTGTTAACTAAAGGTGTCGGCCTGCTGGGGTAGCCATCACGAAAAAGAACAAGCTGGGTCTGTACCGCAAAACACGCCCCCGGGTAAACTCCAAGTGCAAAATAATAAAACCGGACGAGTACAGCATAAAACACAGGTGAATTTCTTCATAACCTTGGAGCTGGGAAGGCAATACCCAGATAGCATCTCTCACCTAACAGATGGGCAAAAATCCAAAAGCTTGATAACACATTCTTTTGACCAAGCTGTGGGGAAACAGGTACGTTCTTACCTACAGCAGGTTAGCCTGTCAACTAGCACTGCTCAACATACCAACATCTGTCAAAATCACACGGGCATTCACCCTTTCGCCAAGCAATCCCACTTCTGTGAATTTATTCTCCAGCTAAGTCAAGTTTATACAAGGTCACAGATTTGTCATTGCAAAAGATAAGAAGCAACCCAAGGTCTTGCTCCAGCAATGACACACTGATGCCATGGGAAACGACGTCCAAAACAGTGCCTGGCACACAGTAGGTAGGCAATGCATTCTTTAATGAGTGAATGAGCAAATCATTCCTATCCTGCCCACAAAGTCAGGATCAAGTGTGGGAATGGCTTAGGGGAGTGCCATGTGCAAAGTGTAAACCATGTATGGACGCCAGTTATAAATGTTAGTGTGATCGGTACATCCTGCCTCACCATCTGGGCCTACAGCGTAACGTCACGTGCCTTTATCTCTTCATACTAAAGAACGTGAAGAGAAGAAAACAAACTAACAAAAAAGAATAATAATAATAAAAAAAGAACCCGAGTATTCACTGGTCCCACGGCCATCCCCCCAGCCCAGGGCAAATCCAGGTGTGCTCTGGAGCCTGCACTGAACACCAGGCCGGCCGGGGTAGGCTCCTCAGGGCAGCGGGAAGAGGTCGCCCTCCCTGAGCTGTATGCTCAGTTCAGGTAGCAAGAAGTCTCCACGAGTCTGGGCTCCCTACCCCCAGCCCCTCATGCACGTGTGCACCCTCCCACGTGCCCACACCAGGACCCATCCCGAGCAGCAGGGTGGCTGGTTCAGAGAAAATCAGAACTCCAAATGATGAAACGCTCATAAAAAGGGCACCGGGAGATTCCAGTCTGTATTGGAAGAATCCAGAGTCCACTCAGAGCAAAGGGCCCATGTTGCCTAACTTGCTTCTTTTCTTACTATATTAAAGATGGAAAAATTACTGGAAGCAAAAAAGACTGCCCATGCTCCAGGCCTGTGTCAACACGAGGTATTATTCTTCTTAACAATCTTGGCAAATTGGATACTGAGCCAGGGGTCTGGTTTCTACCTTCCACACACTTGCCATGTGACCTGGGAGGACGCCCCCTTTCCCCAGTTCTGAGCCTCAATTTCTTCAGCTGTAGAAACAAAAGCCTCGGAAAAGACGATTGCTAGGGCCTTTCTAGAAAGATCTTTCTAACCGGGTCTCCCCAGCACTGGTTCTGTCCATTGCATCAGAGAGTCATCCCTGACCTCCTGAGATAGAATGCCTCAGTGCCGCCCGCCGCGTGGTGCCAAGGCCGGGGCACAGCAACAACGAGGTCAGGAGGGAGGACGGTTCACGGACAGAGCTCCAGTTCAACCAGACACAAAACCCGCGTGAGCCTGCAGCCTCCTGGTCATTCTCTCATTCACTGAACAAATGTTTGTGAACCACCTAAGGGTCCTCCGAGGTCTGGGGACACATATGGCAGTGACAAAGCAGTTTCATGGCGCTGACGCTCTAGTGTGGAAGTTAACAGATAAGGAAACACGACAGGTGGCGGCGTGTACTGCGGAGAGAGATGGAGAGGGCAGGTAGACGGGCGGGTGTGGGAGGTGCCACCTTACACCCACCGGTCGGGGGGAGCTGGCATCTGTGAGGAGCAAGGCCACCTGGCGGGGGCTTGTCCCGGGAGGGAGACAGGTGAGCCCAGGGGTCCTGGGACACGTGTGCCTGGGGTGTGCACAGAACAGCAGAGCAGCCGCTGTGCCCAGCAGAGTAAACCAGATGGGGTATCAAAGAGGAAACGGGGAGACCCAGCCCCGGGGGGCTCTGGCGGGCCACTGGAAGGACTTGTCTTTCTCCGAGTGGGTGGGCTGCCCTGGGAGAGCGTGAGCAGGTGAGTGCTATGTGTGACATGTCTCAGATCTGGATGCTTCTGCAGACCGAGCCCCGGAGACAAGCGTGGCAAGAGGAGTTATGAGGCCACTGTGATGACCCAGGAGGGAGGCTGACGGACGGGGCGTGGAGCAGGGAAGAAGGGAAACAGGGAGACAGGTTTCCCCACGTCTCTCCCCACCTCACCGACCCCATGGCCACAGCCCAGCTCACACGTCTGTCTCCGTCTGTCTGTGTCTCTCGGGCCCCACCACCCCAGCCTCCTCCCTGGCCTCCTAGCCTCAGCCCCTGACCAGCTCCTCCACTCACCCTGCCCTCCAGGGACCCCCTGCACCTCTGCCCCCCTCCAGGC
>JAQZBX010066934.1:0-16057 GCA_029593785.1 Cabassous unicinctus
TGAGGGCCTGGAGGGAGGAGGAAGTGAGACCCCAGCTGAGGGCCTAGAGTGAGGAGGAGGAAGTGAGACCCCAGCTGAGGGCCTGGAGGGAGGAAGTGAGACCCCAGCTGAGGGCCTGGGGGGAGGAGGGAGCAGCCCGACCTCGCCTCTGGCCTGATGTGGCCGAGCTGTCGACACAGCTGCCTCAGTACTTTTGGAGGGACAAGCTTCAGGATGGTAAGAAGGCTCATTTGCAAAGCTGCATGAGAATGGGATGTCACAGCATTTTCACACACCACTATGTACCATTATATGATGTCCTATACAATTACTGAAACTACCCAAAGTAACCCAACTGTGAAGTCTTTGAAACTCCATTTGAATTACGTTATGGAGGAAGTCAGATATCATAAATAAAATGAAGCCCTTTCGCCTAATCTTTCCATGTTAACCATACTATGTTTTCCACAGGTCAAAACAAAAACAAAAACACCTAAGTGAAATGTTGCTCTGAATATCTTTTCCTACTAATAAAGGCAGAAACCGTCTATTATTTGATCTGATGTATCGCCAGTACCTAACACACAGTGGACATACAATAATGGTCGTTGACTGACGGGTAAACGCAACTCTGAGCCACATACCCAGGCGTGAATGTGTGGGCTCCACTAAGTACACACCTACCGCGGCAGGCCGAGTCCTTCATCCTAACCCACATTCCCTGGGTGTGAACACGTTGTAGACAGGACCTCCTGAAGATGTTATTTTAGTCAAGGTGTGGCCCGGCTGAAGGAGGGTGGGCCTCGATCCAGGTGACAGGAGGCCTTCAGAAGCAGAGGAAATTCAAACACAGAGCGAGAAGGCCACAGGGAGGGGTCTCAAGTCAGCAGGAACCCGGAGGAGAAAGGAGCGGACGGTGCCACGGGACACGAGGCAGGGCTGAGGCAGGGCTCAGGCAGGCCAGGGGCCAGGACCAGCAGCTGGGACCAGAAGGTTTCAGACGGGCACCTCGATTCTGGACCGCTCCTGGCTCCAGAACCACGAGCCAACCAGCCCAACGTGTGATACTTGTCACAGCATCCTCGAAAACTAAGACACCGACCCACCGCCACAAAAGTAAAGATGTGAATTACGGGTTCCTCAGTGGGGAGCACGATGCTGAACGAGGTACCTGACAGCAAAGAACTGTGTGACCTTTCAGAGTGGACACTAGCTCTCTCAGCATCTTTGCAGTGAAAGAGTTAGTGGAAAGAACAGAACTGGGCTATGAGTCAGGAACTAGGGTTCCAGTGGTTTTTTGGTTTATATGATCTTGTGCAGGTCACTTCACTTCCCTTGACCTCAGTCTCTTGGCCTGGAAAATAAGGGCCACCACATAACCTTTACAGTGTCCTCCATCTCTAGATTCCAAGACTGCACGGAACACGGAAGGACGTTCCCTGTCTGTCATAAGACACCTCCTTGACGTGGGCTTTAAATTGAAAGGGCACGTGGCGTGGGGTGTGTAGAGTACTCTACAATGGCAAAGGTAGGAGACATATAAAAGTACTGTTTTGAGAATATGAGGTTAAAAATGTAAGACTCATCACCCTGGAGGACCTCTAACAGAAGCTTCCTTTCAGCATGTTTTGATTTGGTGGAGTAAATTTTTCCCAGCAAGATGAAGGGGCAGACCCATGGTGTGCATCTTACTGAAGCCTCTTAATTAACCTGGAATGAAAGCACGTCATTGTACAGATCAAGCTAATTGGAGCATTGCTTGGTGCTGAGTTTCTTTTTTTTCCTTTCCAGTATCAGCTAGACAAAGCTGGGAGGCACTCTTCCCTTCCTGATGCACAAAGAACTGGCTCAGCTTTGAGTGTCTACCTTACCCCCTTTTAAAAGCATGGCAGGCTGGGGAAAGGCTCTCTTCAAAGACAACAGCTGTACTCAAAACGCCAAGTGAGATGTGTGGGAAGAAATATCCAGTTTGTATTCTCGGCAGTGGTCAAATGAAGGCTTAATTTAGGCAAAACCAAAAAATACAAGTATGGGCTTTCCAGTCCTTTCAACATTCTGCGTTTCTTCAGCAAGTGAGGTGACGCACGCCATTTCCAAGACAAGTACAACAGAGTTGACTAAACACGCTGACAGCTTTAAAAGTTTTAATATAGTATTATCCAACTTAAGTCAAAGATTTCTTCTCTAGAACGTAGCAACAAACATTCACTAGGATAATAAGTGCTAGAGGATGAAATGAGTTTGAAACACATTCTAAAATAATATCAAGAGCTAAGCTTATTCTTCAAAATTAAGAACCAACATGTTCTTTAGGAGAGACCGAAATGACTTTTTTCAAGGTTTGAAACATTATTGAAATGTTAAAATGCCATTAAAAATTAGTTTCTCTAGTCAGGCCTTTTAAGCAATCACCAAATAAGGAAAATGAGGATACAGTTTTACATTGGGGCACAAAGGGCAGACTATACTTATTTGTAGGTTAAAAATCAAGGAAAAAATACCCCATCACCTGCTTGCTGATACTTTCCAGCCCCACCCACCCTTGGAGCAACTAACTAGATGATTTCATTATCTATTAGTTTTAAGTCGTGTGATAAATTATAAATTTTTATAGATCCACAGTCCTTAAGCAACTACGAGAGGACACTGGCACTACAAGGAAAGCTATGGCTGTATCCCGGGGGGTGGAGAACATCATCTCGCAGACCCCGCCCTAGCCCCCACTCCTGGGGCCCCCACTCCTCCTCCTCACCGAAGCAGGTGGGGCTGGGTCCCCAGTGATATATCCTCGTCTCACCCATACACATATTTTCGAAGCAGCTCTCTGATTTCATCCGGTATTGGAAAAACAGTTGTGCAAATGCTGGAATGAACTTCTGATGCCAAACCCACCGAGCCAATCTCATGTGGCTCTGGTGCCTGGCTGGGACTGTCCAGGCTCCGAGTGTCCCTGGCACTAAATCTCCAGGCCAGGGCAAGGGCGCAAGCCTTTCGTTCAGCCACAGGCACTCAGGAAGAGAGTCCCAGGACCAAGGAGGGCCGTGGCCAGTTCTGCTCCTGTGTGGACGCTCCATCCAATGTGCCTTCCCAAAGTCACGGAGGATGTGGAGAAGCACATGTTCGCACACACTGCTGGAGAGGTGCAAACTGTGAAAGTCTTTGAGGAAAGCAATTTGATGATGCATATGAAGAACCTTAAAAGCCTAGCAATTTAACTTCTAATAATTTATCAGAGGGAAACATTTGAGGATATAGAAAATATTTGCAATGAGAATATTATTCATGGCAATATTGCTTATGAGAATGAAAAAACTTGGAAGAAAAATTAATAGACAACCATAGAATCTTGGCAAAATACATTGTTAGATCTACATAAATATTATCTTAAAGAATATTAACTGTTGGCATGAAAAATTGCATGAGATACTGATAAGTGAAGTGCTTTTTCAGAGCTGTAATATTTTAGGCAGCAAGTTTTTTGCTGCATTTACTATTTTAAATTACTGTTGATAAGCTGTTCACTTTTTATTGTCACACTTGAAATGTCTGCAACCTTGGAATGTGAGCTAATAATCTGTGAATGACTAATGAAGCTAATATATATGAAAGCCCAATCCTGATTAACTGTTTTCAGAAAATGTATCCGTAGGAGAAGTTTTATCAAAGCATTTACAATCTCTTAGAGCTGCTGGGGAAAAAAAATAACAAAAAGCAGGTAAGTCAGGTATAAACTGATCAAAATTCTCAGTCTTTTCACTATCCTGTAAAAAAAAAATTAGTCTTGCAGTTGGAAAAAATAATCAAATTATTCCATATAATGTTTAAATTATATTTTCAAAAGAAAATAGATATTTAAAATTAAATTACAGAATCACCTTAATGGTTCTGTCAAGTAAAACTCCCTTATTGACCAGAAACCTTCCTAGTAGTCTACAGTCATCTAGAGCAGAGGGCCCCAAGGAGGACCTGTGGCTCCTTCTCACCCCTCAGACCTTGGGGCAAGCATCAGCCTCCCTGCCGTGCTCTGCTGCCACGTCACTGATTCTCAGCCCCAACCCCCAGCTTTCCGTATTGATCTAAACCTATCAATAGATAAGACAGATAAATAGATAAAATATTCTATTATTTATACGTAGATGGATGAATAAAATATATCCATCTATCCATCCATGTGTCACTTATCTATGTACACACACATACACTCACACTAAGCACACTTCTTAGTCTACGCACTCATACATGCCCACGCGCACATTCACACTCACACTTCAGTACAGATCACTGTTGCTTGCGTCTGCTCCGTGGGGCGGCGACCACGTCTGTCTCACTCACCAGTATGTTTCCCCTCCTTGGCATCTGCCGGACACGCAGCACATTCATGAGGATTAACTACGCCAAGGTCACCTGAGGCTCCCGGGGGCAGAGGTGCCGCCGCTAACCCACGCGCAGCCAGCGACGCACCCCGTGTGACCCATTCTTAGCTGACAAGTCTCAGTGCCGACAGAAGGAACTTCCACAATAAAACTTCCCAAGCTGTGCCACGATAAAACCTCGGTAAACCAGCACTTGAGGAACTGAAACCCTCAAATCAGGCAACTTTTACTTTTTTCCAATGAGGAATCCCAGTGCCTGGCACAGAGCCCTGGAAAGAGAAGACGCTGAATGTGTATCTGTTAAACTAGTGAACCGGCCTTACGGTACTGGACGAGACGACTTTCAGTGCTTCTCTGGGTTTATTACCTCGGCATTAACACCAGCCTGTCACAAAGCCGCCTCCTACCCCAGCCGCCGCTGGAAGCAGTACCACCACCCCCTCTCAGCCCAGGCTGCGAATGCGGGTCTTACCAGTAGTTCTCTGCTTCCTGTCACCCACCCACAGCTGTCCACTGCCTGAATCCACCTGCTAAATGTTCTTAATGCAGCGTCTTCACCTTCTCACTCCCTGCCTGCTTCCAGTTCTCACCATCCTATCCACTCCGACGAGGGGTGAAAAGTATCGGCCGTAGGCTGCGGGTCTCTAGAAGACTGTTCCCGCACCCAGATTAACGTTGACTGTCGCACTTCTGCAAACCTAAGCACAAACGGGTTTAGGCCTTGAATGTTCACTTATCCAGCAAATCACCCAGTAAGGAGGATCCTGAATGCTCTCACAGTTATCTGGGTAATAGCACAGGAGACTAGAGCATGGGCAATTTACTCCTTTTAGATGCCCTGCCAACAGATACTGATGTGAACAGATCTGTTATGCAGTCGAATTCACATTTCATGTTAAAATGGCCCAAACCACTGGTGTGGCCAAACTACTGATTCATACATACCTGTAATGGCAGGCTCGGACACAGACAGCAAGTCTCAACCGCTACCTGCCTACAAATTTAGCCTCTAGCATGTGAAAAGGCAGCGTCCGTTGTAGTCCTGTTAGCCATAGTTTAACGCTAAGCTTCTGTATTCCTCTTCTGCCAGCAACCTTCCCAGAATCATCGGACCCAACTATTAATGATCAAAAAGTCTGAGGGCAATCCTTAAAGGAGGAATGACTCCATTCTCACCTCCCAAGCAGCCTTCCCAACCTTGTAAGTAAACAGAACAGATGAGGCTGGACGCACCCGTGATGACAGGAAAGGATGGCCAGTAATTACAAAACAAGCCGCTTGCTCCTACCAGGACCGCCTCTTCCCCACCACTTCTCACCAAAGTCATGCCAGGGACGTGCACTGTCTAAGGAGGGGCCTGGATTTCATCTCGGTTTTCCCAACAAACTGAATATATTCTCTTCCTCCTCTAAGCCAGAACTATCCAAGAGAAACACAACGCAAGCCGCAGAGGTCATTTTAAATTTTCTAGTAGCCACATTAAAAGGGCAAAAAGAAATAGGTGAAATTAATTTTGGTAATATATTTTATTTAACCCAATATACCTGAAATATTCTCATCTTAACATGTAACCTATATACATAATTGAGATATTTTATATTCTTTTTTTCACATGAAGTCTTTGAAACCTCATGTGAATTTTACACTGACGGCACATCTCAGTTCAGACTAGCCACATGTCAAGTGTCCAGTAGCACCTGTGACGGAGAGCTCTAAGCAAAACCTCCACTACGGGAGAGCGGTTCTTCCACTTGCCTTACAGGAAAACACCAGCAACCACCTTAAGGAAGGGACCACACAGACGCTCGATAAAGCAAGTTGTCACACGGACGCCCGTGAAAAGTAGTATGTATGCTTTGGGAGACAAAATAAAAATTTTAGAAATGATTTAAAAAGCAAGGAGAAAACTACTGTGGCAATTTTAAATACAAAATTGGAGCTCTTGAGATAAATATCTCCAAACTGCAGGTTCTACACATGGAGTGATGACTTCTACAGCCTTTCCGAAGGAAGCAATCGTATTTGGCAACCGAAGGTCAAAACCCCAAGGCTCGACATAGGAGAACGGAATATCATGGATAAAGTATCATTTCAGACTGATGAAGACAGAATGGTACACAACTGGTGAAGTCTACGACTTTTGGAATTAAATAAGGTGTAGTTCTGTGTTCAGTCTGATATCCAGCATTCTGGAAAACGCCAGTTCTCAGTTAATGAACGTAAGAATCAAAACACAGAACCCGATACCTAATGCTGCATTGATTACTCTAAGGTATTATATGAGCCAAATATGCCTTCTACATCATTAAAAAATAGATGATGGCCACTATCATTTTATGGCAGATATTTAAATGTTTTCTCAGTCTGAAACGGGTCATTGGAATGATGTATTTATGACATTGCTTTAGTAATCACCACCAAGGCATGCCCGAGGATTTACGGCTTGCCCAGCTTTCTGCGCACTGTGCGAAAGCTGCTGCACTTTATTTATTATATCCCATGACCCGAGCCCTCTCCATCTCTCACACACACACACACACACCCCTTTTCAGTCCTTTGTCATAAGAAAAGACTTTAAACGTTGACCCTTTGGCAGCAGCATCTCCCTGACTCATGGCTCACCTGTAGCCAGGAGACTGCGTTTCCCAGCACACGAAGTCAGTTCTAGGAGGTGGCGACTCTTTATCTGTCACTGTAGCAAAGCCACAACGTTCATCCTGGGTCGATGGTGTCGCCTACTGTTCAAAAGTTTTTAAATTCTGTTATTCGACAGGAGGCTCTCCTGCCTTAATGAGTCAGTGCAGTGCTTCCACGCCAGTTGCTTCTCTAGGGCACACAATCAGGACTGTAAGACCACAACCGCCACACGCGCACGTTCCTCTCTAGAAACTGCGCTGGGTATGTGACCTTTCTACTGCTTCTGTAGCATCTTCCTTCAAACAAGTATACATAAAAGTCTTTTAAGAGAGCAATATTGATTTATGGATTAAATTTCATAATTCCATTTTCTTGTGGAGTCTATAACTTTAATAATTATTTTAAGCATTCCTGAGAAAGCAGAGCTTGAAATATTTTCTATAATTATTTAAATTTTATTAATCATCTCAGTCATCCTCAAATTCTGTCTGCCAAAGGTTTGGGTAATTATTTTTTACATGGTTGCTCAATTGAACAAATTTCATGAATCAAAGTTTACGTTTTCCTTTCACATACAACCAGACTCTTTCAATTTTGATTTCAAATGTGCTAGTCTATTTTAAACATTTGTATGGCTCTTTATATAAAGATTTCCCCACCCAGAATTATTTATGGAAGAATATGATTTTTTAAAAAGAAAAAAAAATGAGTTATCCACTACAATTATAAAATAATGAGCAAAATGTTAAAGTTTTATCGCTTTCCCACTCAAATGTTCTTCCCACTTATTCACATTTAATTTGCTTTCATATAAATTATGCCAATTATAAGCGAACTTGTCAAGGACAATCTCTTGCAAGTTCTGTTCAGTACTTAGAATAAGGTCAATACCCTGGGCCCTGGATTGGATATGTTTCCTTTCAATAAAAATGCAGGTAACATGTATAACTGCATATGCTATAGAACATCATAGATTGCTTGTTTCAGGATTTTAAATTCATCTTCAGGTATATGTGTTACTTTCTTATCTAATTGGTATGCAAATTAATTCTCATTTAGTTTTTTCTAAGTACTTCACTAAAATGAACTGCATTTTTCCATGATTAATGTCAAAGACACTCTCTGAATTAATTTCTTTCCATCATTTGCTCCAAAATTATAATTAAGCTGCTTCTCAACTTTCTCAGGTTGTGTTCTTTTAGTTAGTATAGAAACTGATAAGATGGTTCCTGTGATTAAAAACAAACTGTCAGTATTCCCAAGACACAAGGTCACGTGGTACACAGCACTCAGCTTCCAAATATCTTGGCCACTGCCATCTTAAATTTTGGACCTTTCTAGTGAAAAATATCCCTCTATAGCCCAGGTACCAGACCTGGGAGAGTGTAACTGACAGACAGATAATGACTTATCCTGTGCCTTATCGAAAGTCCCAATTCAATCTCTTTCCTAGCTTAACACAAAGCTTACATATACCACTAAAATCTGCACACGTGAATCCAAACTTATTTAAAAAGGGCCTCGATTCCTACTCGCGTTGCCACTCTACCCAAGCACCTACAGAGCCCTTCTCAAAAGGCCAGTGCTGCTGACAAGGCTTCAGCATCAACTGGGCTGGCAGACAGCACAGCTCATGAGTCGTGGGGAAAACGTGGGCGGGGACAGCCTTCACCTCCATGAAGGGTCTTAGACGCTGTTCTGGAGAGAATCTGAACAAGAGCTTAAAAGTCAAACCCTGACATGAGGAAGCCTGTGCCTGGCAGCAGCACAGAGAAGGGAGGTCATTGTCACAGCCTGAGGCCTCAGCCGGAGATGACCGCGCCTGGGCCAGGAGCAGCAGGAGGCGGTGGCGGCAGGGGGGCAACGCGGCCTTCCGTTTATAAACTCCACCACTCCTGAACCCCAACTACTTCTTCTGAGACCCCTGCGTGGGCCAGGGGCGCCCGCCCCTCCTTCCTGGTGCTCGTCACCTGGACTCTTTCTCCTTCGCATCCTGCTTCTGGACCTTCCGAGCGTGGAGGTCCCGGTTCAGCCACAGGCAGATCAAAGGAAATAAGCTTAGTTCAAAGAAGTGAACGGAACATTTGATAGTTTAATCATTTATTCGATTAACAAATGTTGAGCACCTACAAAGCGCCAGGCAAGGTGCCCGAGACTGGGGGCGCTGTGGTGGGCACAGCAGACGCGGCCCCCGCCCTCGTGGAGCCTCCCGCCCTCCTGGAGCCTCCCGCCCTCCTGGAGCCTCCCGCCCTCGTGGAGCCTCCCGCCCTCCTGGAGCCTCCCGCCCTCCTGGAGCCTCCCGAGGAGGCACACCAGCAGCCGCTGCCGGGGAGCTGCGGCGTGCACGCTGCGGCACCTGTCCAGGCCTGGAGAGCCTTGCGCCGCCCGAGTTTCACAATCAGGGGCTTCCAGGTTTTAGAGGCAGCACGTTCAGGTCCACAGCAGGTTATGGGAGGTAAAGTTCCAGCTCAGCTGCAAACGTCTTACTCGATAGGGTGTCTCGACCTCTGACACAGCCCCAGACGGCAAGTTCTGCGACGGCCCGGGGGTTGGGGGGGATGGGCAGCCCGCAAAGAGCCAAAGCCATGGCCTCAGCAACTTCCAGAGCAAACAGGAGTGCCTACCCTTTAAGTCTAACTCGAAGCGTCCACTGGCTCAGTACCCAGCCCCAGGTCTGGAATTCAGACAGGAGACAGCAGGGTGGAGTTTGGATTGGACTGGTCAATGAAACGGTCATGTGACCTACGCATCTATTCAATTTACACACACATCACTAAAATAAGAAACCCATCAGTTTGTGCTTGTGAATCAGGTATTCTGAGAGCTTTGCTTCAATGATTTTTAAAATGAATCTGAGTAGGAAATAAAGAATGTGTTGGTTTGCCGTTATTCAAGTTGGAAATAACCTGACACTTGTCAGCTCTTTTTTTTAATATGCCTAGAGCAGTGAATATTGAATGTTCATCATGCAAAAATGTCTTCAAATATGTCAAGAACTTTACATTAGCAAATACTTTCTTCGTAGATAATGCAAAAACAAAACCCATGTCCAATTACCACAAATTTGAAATAAGTGATATTTCACTCTATATAGCGTATAGTATATTTATTAATAGGGAAAGCAAAAGTCTAGTCAAGTATTCATTAGCATATCCCTATTACACCTCAGACATGAATTTCAAACCCATGAATATATCCTAAAGTGAATCATTTGCTTTGCACCATGTAAAAGTTTGTTTAAAATTCCTTTTATGGTGAGTCTATTAAATGGAATCAATTCTGCAAAAAAATGAAAACCTCTTTTAATTGTCAGTTTAGGGCTTTGGGGGACATTTGAATTCACATTTTATAAAAGATTGGATCATTTCTGGCAAACATTTTTGCGCTACTTTGAGTGTACCTTTTGCTGACAATGAACCAGTTGCCCTGGAAACAACCACTCACAATCCAAATGAGCAGGAACAATCCTCCTGGTCAACAGTTTCTCAAGTATTATTACAATGAACTGGAATAATGCGCGTGATGGTTGGAAGTAATACATTAGCTGATCATACGTTAATGTAGTGTGAGAAGCTCCACACCCAAAATAAGGCATGTTAATACAGAGACCTTCCCGTGTTTGGGAAGTAATCATCAAATCTCCTTGTTAAAAAAACTTTACAAGGTACTAAAAAAACTTCTTTTATTATTTTTCCAATTTCAAACACTAGCTAAATTAATGGGGCTAACACTTACGGCCTCAAGCGATTTTCCCAAAGGGAGGCTTTTCACTGCAGCATTATTTCTGTGCTAAAATTAACTGTGATGAGATTTGACATGGACTGCTAAGGCTTGACCTCGGAAATATTACGGAGCTTTGGGTGCTGAATCAATCTGACAGCTTCAACCTGCACCTGCTCGGGATGAAGAGCTCACATGTCCACTCTCCAAGGTAACCACTGCAGTTCTGGGGTCCACACAGACCAGGGGAGCTAAGAATTTAAAGGAACACACACTTCTATATGTGAAGAAAAATATTTCACGTAGCACATTGACTGGGACAATCACTACCTACGCTTTTTTGGTTATTGTGCTGATATGGATGGAGTCATATTTGATTTTGAAGTTAATTAAGTTGTTGGTTTTGAAGTCTTGCTTTCCTAACTTAATTCAATTATGAGATGTAATTTGCACTTCTTGTGAACCCAGCTACAACTTCAGCAATAGCAGTTCAGTGGGTATTTGTCATGGATCAACTCCATGAGAGTCACATCTGATTTTTCTAAAACCCAGCTGCATGGTGGAATTATGGTTTGAGGCTGGGTTAAGTTCAAAACACAGACTCTATCTGGATTCTCCTTGGAGGCCTGAAGGACACTGCGGGTGGGTCTCTGCCTCCCACCTGCTCACACGCTCAGCGCTTCCCTGGCCCCCTCCCCGGCCCCCGGCCTCACCTCCCGAGGCCTCCATGCTCACCGCCTTGCACACACGGGCCTGCCTGGCGCCCGCGGTCACCTGGCTTCCTCCCTGCCCGTGGGCTCCCCTGCCGTCCCCTCGGCCGGGCACTCTCCTCTTTGTCCCCGTGACTCCTACTTCCTTCAGGCCTCAGCCCAAGAATCTCTTCCTGGCCCCCTGGCGGGTCTCATCTCTCTGTGGCACCCCTCGGGGCTTCCTTCCAAACCTCAGTTGCGATCCCAGGACTGCTGTTGTCTCCCACCGAGAGGCTGTCAGTGCCACGACGGGAGAGCGGGTCTGTCTTTATCCCCCAGTGTGGTCCCCCTCGGTGTGCCCCTAGGGTGGAGCACTGTGCCAGGTGTCTGGGAGCAGGCGAGATGTGCTCAGCGCAAAGCAAACTGATCTTGTTCTGTTACCTTAAAATCTGTATCGGCATTATGCCGTGCAAATTACACACACTTTTAATGTTAAATGTAATTTCTATTTAATCCATTAAAGAAAGCACCAGTATATTACTTTTGTCTGATATAGGCAGAGCCCACTTATCTTAAGAACCTGATTTGAGACACCACCATGGCAGAAGGGGAAGGTTGAAGAGAGTAGGATTAAGAGAACGCCGCTAGCGCCGGCTCTATTTGGGGTCAATACACTTATCTTTCATTGGACTCCAATGAAAACATAAGAGCTGCTAGGCAAAACTTTCCTTTCACATGGTATGTTAAACATCCCTGTCTTTAGTGATAGTTCCATTCCACTTTTTATTGGGCAAATAGTGCCTGAATGCATATTGCATGGCAGGCATCGTCCTGCTTCACGTATCATCGAATATCGTGTGATTCCTACAACAACCTGGGCACAGCACTGATTAGCCCCGTTTTACAGAGGTGGTTCCGAGAGGTCAAGTAACACCCTGTAGAGCTAAGGCATCGGCCCACATCTACAATGGCAGAGGCCAGGGATTCTTTTCCTTAATGAGGTACAGGGGCTTAAAAATGGATTCCATCCACAATTTTACAAATATTTAATGAAGCAGAGTGTTAAACTATACTAGATTTTTCATTATTTAACAATTCATTCAGGTTAAAAAAAACGCCCCCCTCTGAACCATCCTGTCACTCGAGGGATCGTGCTCAAATGTTTAAGAGCTACTGGGCGCAGAAGGGCTTCTGCTCCCCGTATCCCTCTAGCACCCTGCACCTGGGTAGGACTTAGCCATTAGGGAAACAGTAGCTCTGTTGAAGTTGAAGGGAAAACACCTCCTTAAAAACAATTATTATGCTCCAAAGCTAACTTTTTCATCAGCACATGGCATGCCAAAAACTGTTAGAATAAAGGTGCGTGTTCAGAGGTGGCTTCTTTATGCCTCTCTTCTCAGATTGTCTGACCTCGGCAGAGATGCAGGTCCCAGGGGCCCTCACCGGCCTCAACGCTCCTGTCCATTCATTCCTTCACTCATTCACTCATTCCTGTGTTCTCCACAGCCCAGACGTGGTGGTTAGAGGCCTTGCTCCCTCCGGCCTCCAGTACCCTTTGGCGCCCTGCACTCTGCATGCATAAGCCACAAGCCACGGGGCTTAGGGTTGAACGACGCATGGGGCACGCTTGCCACCGTCTGCACGGAACTCCTATGCTTTCCCCAACACAGCCAGCGTTGCTCAAACCCCATCTCTGGAGTTTTAAGCCTTCATAGTCTGGGCCAATTTTCTCAAAAAACCTAAAAGTTGTGAATCGTCATTCTTTGAATGTGAACTTGACTTTGGGAAAAAGCCTAAATCAAATTAGCAAACAACGTGTGCACTCTAAATGCATAATTCCATGTATGCTTTTTTAAGAAGTGATTTTCCTGGACTAGCTTCAATGCCAATCACAAAAAGGAGGGCTTCAGAATCACTTTGCTTTTCTGCAGTATGGCTGAAAGAAGTGTGACCTCTGCAGTGGTGGTGGTTTCAAAAGGATCGGGACTCACAGACAGAGTATATATATTTACCTATACATACACATACAGAAACCCATCTATTAAACATCACGTGTGTCTATCTACTCATACACACGCATATGCACACACTCAGATATAGACATTTTTAAAAGATCAGCCTAATGATTTTCTTTCTACTAATTCCCAAATTATTTCCTTTTGTATATAAATTTTAATAAATGTGATACTGTAAGGGAGCTCCTTATTCCTGTTAGACAATTAAGAGTGCCAATTGTTAAGTTGTAAAGGTGAATTTTGCTACCATGGGTCTTATTTATAATTTTACAAACAGATCCTCACTTAATGGTGGGCTGCTGTCAGCTGCTGGGAGCACAACCTCTGGTGCCCTCTGCCCTCTTTTGCAGTTGTTGGTATCTGTGGCCATCGTTTCACCTCTGCACCTGCCCAGGCTGCTCTCTGCCACCTCACTCCCTACGGGGCCACCTGCCCAGGTGCGGGGCCACCTGCCCAGGTGGGGGGCCAGGTGCTGAGGGCAGGCTGGATGTGCAGCACCACATCACAGGGAGGCGCTCAAGAGAATGAAAGGAAGGGGGCGGGAGGCAGAGGGCAGACCCTCCAGACCCTCCGGCATCTTTCGTGGCTGCAACTTGTGGCTCTGATCCCTGGGGTGGCTGTCAACTGGAAAGCAGGTGCTGGGTGCCTTACATTTTCTTTCAATTCCAGGCATGCGTTCCTTCTATAATCAGAATTCAATACTTTGGAGGAGTCACACCACTCGGGTTTGGCTCTCCTAACTGCTTTTCTAACCAAGCCTTTCTCTCGGCTGGGCCTCCTCCTGTCCCCAGGGAGGGGGGGCTTCTAGTCCTTCGGCCCTCCCAACCACACCTGGAGAGGAGAGGGGGCAGGGGGTGCTGAGCCCGCCCAGCGGAGGCGCCTGTGCTGCCTTCTGCCTGTGGCCTCATCTCTACTTTCCTACTTCCTTTTGTTGCAAAGGCAAGGTATAGGCATGGCTGAGAGAAAATTATTTCCAAGGCTGGCAAAGAATAAGTCCTTACAATGAAAACAAATGAACTTGGGGAGTTATTACTTAACAAGTTCAGCGTTTCCGTTGCGGGTGATGAGCAAGTTTTGGTAATGGATGGTGATGCTGGGGACACAGCACGGTAAATGCAGTCAATGCCACTGAATTAATTGTGCAACTCAAAATGGTTAAAATGGCAAATGTATGGTATACATGTTACCACAACAAAAAATGCAATGAGTTCACAGAAATGACAATGCCAAAACAAAGCAAAACCAACAACAAATGAACAGACAAAAACAAAACTTCGCCTTTTTCCTAAGGCGGCAGCTAGGAACCAGGGGACCACGTGCGGACGGGTCCCTGCAAAAGCTCACTGCAGCCAAGCCTGCCGTTGTGAAGGGGCACATGGCAGCTGAGGGGCCCTTTCGTGGCTGGCATCCTAACTTTCAAAACATGAGCCACTTAAAGACATTTGCAGGCCGTTTGAGTTCAAGCCAGAAGCAGCTTTTAGGAGACTGCGGTCACACCCTACCAGTTCACATTAACTCGGACGCGATGACCTCATTTTAATTTTGTTATTGTGCTCTTAATTTTGGCCACCTGGGGAGGAGCTCTGGCGAAGAAGTCAGAGGACCTGCCCAGCTCTCGGATTTTAATTCACTTATTGTCTCTAAGCCATTTTTTAAACGTAAACTGCTAAGCAGTGATAATCTCTGTTCTGTATTCCGCACAGGGTAACAGGAAGATTAAAATCACGTAATACATGGGAGGCAGCATGGCACGGTGTAAAGAATATGTTTTGCAATCATACAGGTTAAACCTTTTGTACTTACTATTGGTGTGACCCTAGGAAGGTAACAACTTTTCTAGTGGGGATAACAATACCTGCCGTAGGGGGTCCCTGGGAGGTTTTACGAAGATAAAGACTATAACAGGCCAGGGGGCAGATGTGGCTCAAATGGTTGGGTGTCCATCTCCCATATGGAGGGACTTGGGTTCGATCCCCGGGACCTCCCGGTAAAAAAGAAAAAAAAAAAAGAATATAACAGGCCATCCAGAGACTGCTACAGAGTTGTATTCAACAAGTATAAGTTGCACTTAAAAATAGAAACCTTGATCAAATATAACATACTATAATAATATAATACCAAAAATAATATAAACTTAAGTACCTGGCTAACCTTGAAATCCCTGGGAGACATCATGGGAAGAGCAGAAAGCCAAGAGGTGATGGATGTGGTCCATGCAAGGTCACCAGTAAGCAAGTTAGTTTAAAACTGATTCAAATTTGTATCATTGGGAAGCGGGTGTGGCTCAGCGGATAGAGCCCCCGTTTACCATATGGGAGGCCCGGGTTCGCGTCCCGAGGCCTCCTTGTGAGGGCACACCGGCCTGAGCGGTGCGGTGGGCTGATGCAGCAACCTCAGGGCAGGAAGCGGGTGTGGCGCAATGGATAGAGCACCCGTTTACCATATGAGAGGCCCCAGGTTCGCTTCCCGGCCCCTCCTTGTGAGGGCAGGCCGGCTCGCGCGGTGCCGTGGGCTGATGCGGCAAGACCTCACAGCAAGGGGGAGATAGGCAGACATGGAGAGGACACGCAGCGAATGGACACGGCAGCACAGGCAGCAAGGGGGGGATAAATAAATAAAATAAATAAATCTTAAAAAAAAAAAA
>JAQZBX010066935.1:0-16024 GCA_029593785.1 Cabassous unicinctus
TTTTTTTTTTTTTAAAGATTTATTTATTTCCTTGATCCATTTTAAAACCCCCCTTCCCCATTTGCTGTTTTGTGTCCATTCGCTGGGCAATTCTCTGCATCTGTTTCATCTCTTCTCATCCTCCTCCTCCAGTCTTCACCAGGATTTGATCCTGAAGACCTCCGATGTAGGAGAGAGGTGTTCTGCCATCTGCACCACCTCGGCTCCTGGTTTTCAGAGCTTTCGGAGCATCTCGTCTTGTCTCTCTCCTGTTACGTCATCATCTTGCTGCATGGCTCCCGGGGCCTGGCAGCTCACCGGCACACAGAGCCTGGCAGCCCATGTGCCTTCTATATATATATTTTTTTATTTTACCTGGAGGTCCCGGGGATCTAACCCAGGTACTTCCATATGGCAGATGGATGCCCAACCATTTGAGCCACATCCGCCCCCTTTGCCCTTATTCTTGACTGGTTTTATTCTATTCTGAAAGTATGGAATAGTGGGAAAAAGTGAGGCTTTGGTTACATTTTGCTGGGTTTAAGCCCACATTTACTGTTCATTAGCTGTCTTTATTTTTGTTTTTTTTTAGGAGGTACCAGGGATTGAACCCAGGACCTTGTACATGGGAAGCAGGTGCTCAACTACTGAGCTACATCTGCTCCCCAGCTGTCTTTATTTTTATAATCTCTTAGTTGATTAGAGTTCTTTGAATAATATATTGTCAGGAAAGATCAATTTTGGGCCTTTGCATACCTGAGAATGCATTTTGGTCACTTTCACACATGTAAAGTTGTCTGTATATAGGTTTCTTTTTCTTGTCTTTTCTTCCCCAAAATTCAGAAAAACATTGCTTCACAGGGCTTAGTATTGTGGGGGAGTATCTAGGGCCAGACTGAGTTTTCTTTCTTGGTTCTCCAGTGGACGCTTAGTAGTTAGTGTTTTCCCATCTAATTCTTCTGGTTCTTTTGAGAATATTCTTTCAGTTCTGTTGAGCTTGTCAATCATGATGTTGTGCACCCCACCCCCCACCCCTGCAAAGGTGGGCATGTAACCCAGGTTGGTCAGAGTGCTGCATCTACTGGCTGCTTCTTAGAAGGGAACCTGACTCAACTAGAGCCAATCAGAGTCTTCCCTGGGATTGATATTATAAGTTGGAGGAAATAACTTTCTGCTAGGTTGGGAATGTGAGTCTGGGGCTACTGGTAGCTCTACTGAGACAGAAAGAGAGAAAGAAACACAAAAGTGAGAAATGGAGAAAGAGAGAGATGGTGCTGATGAGATAAGTTGGAGCCTTGATTCCACAGACTTTGAAGCCAAATTCATCCTGAACTTCAGAAATTACAAGAATCAATACAATTCTTGCTTTTACTTAAGCTAGTTTGAGTTGAGCTTCTTTCACTTGCAGCTGTCAGAATTTTGCCAGTAGTGATGAATCCATTTCCCCCGCCTTTGGCTATTTTTAAGATTCTTCTCCTATCCATGAAATTAAAAAATGTTTGCAGAGTGGATTTCAGTCTGAGTATCTCTTTAGTAGGTTTGCCTGAATCTGTAGAATCCGAATCAGAAAGGCTTTTTTCTATTTGTTATTTTTTTCATATTTGAATATCTAGACTCTAAAAATTCAAGATCTTTCTTGACATTTCATCTGGCACATTTCATTTGTGGTCTGTAAAAGCTTCCAATCTTGTTCTCTATATCACTGATTTGATTTTCTACATTGTATATTCTGGTCTTGACTACTTCCAATGATATTTTGCCTGCTACTATATTGTTCACTTCCCTAGGTTATTTATTTTGAGATTTCTGCCTATTTCTTGGCCTTAACTTTGGGTCTACACCTTTAATGATTCTATTTTTTCTTAAACAGAAGCATGAAGAAATTCACCTGAATTTTTCCCTATTACAAATCTTTTTCAAATACATATGTCTCTTCTGTAGAATATTTTGCAGGCCCCTTTTTAATTCTGACATCTTCTTGAAAGAGAAGCTTATCTGCCCCTACAGGCCTCTCCTTAATCAAGTGTTTAACATGAACAGGGTGGGTGACTTATCCTTGGATCTCCTCCCTATAAATCTCATCGCTACTAGTTTTTTTTAATTTTTTAAATTTAAAGACTTTAAACTGGAGGACTGACTGTTGCATGTTTACATTGCCTGCTGATTAAGGCGAGTGAAGAAGGAGCAGAATCCTGGACCATCACATGCGAGACTTAATGTTTATTTATCTTGCTATTTCTTTGAAGCTGTTGTGCCGGATGCTAACTGTTTATGCCCATCTCTTCATGTGCCATGGCTATGTCTACCTTCCTTTCTTGTTCTGCTGCCCAATGCCTCAAAAAGAAGCCTTGCCCGACCGGGGAGAAGTGCTGCTCTTTCAGAGAAGACTTGCCACATTTTCCTGCTTGGTGTGACAACAGCATCCTACCTGGGGTCTCCTAAAACAGCTACTCTTGAATGTTGCTGACCCATGGCTACCAACACCATTCCAAGGAGTGTTTCCCTTTTACCCAGTGCTATCCTCACCCCAGCCCCTGCTCCTCTACATTTGTGAGTATCAGTGGGCTTCTGCCAGGATAGCCTACTAACTTCTTTCTCATTAGAGGGTCTTGAGCATTGTCTCTAGTTGTTTTCTTTCCATCTGGGTTCATCAGAATCTTTCAGAAGCCACACAAACGAATCCTTTCTCAGTTCTTAGCATCTATGCAAGTTTCCTCCCATTTTCATATTCCTTTTTTATTTCCCATGGAATTTTGGGGGGTAGAGGAAAGTTAGGCCCAGTTTTTCCAAGTATCTCTTAAATCTGTCCCCTTTCTTCCATCTGCAGTGTTATTGCCTTATCTCATATCTAATGATAGCTAACTCTATTGCAAGAGCCCCCCTCTGGATCTTCCTAGCTCTCTTTTGGCTCTGCTCTCCTAGTGCTGGTACTCAATTGAACAGTGGCTTGGCTCCTAGGAGATATTTAATTGTATTAGAATTGTGCTCAATTTCAAGTAATCCAAAATTCCTGTACTGTAGCTTGAGCAGATAAGAAGCCCAGGGATGGTCAGTGGAGGGCTAGTAGCAAGGCTCAGCGATACCATTAAGCCCAGGCTCATCCTACCTTCCTGCCCTACCATCTTCAGTGCTGTTTGCTGTACCCCCAGGCTGTGCGTGCATTGGGGGTGGGGGCAGAAGAGGCATTACCAGAGATTTCTGCTTCTATTTTATTGACTAGAAGTGTGTCTCATGGCCACTCCTAGGAATGGGAAGTGTGGACAGTGAGTCTAGCTTTTACAGACTCTATGGCAGAGTCAGGCAAGGAAGAAATGGGCTGAAAAAAGAGGTGAGAAAGCTGAATTCTGGTATCTGCCACATTGTTCACCCCCAGGATATTCTGGTCAGTGGTAAAAATAATGGTAAGATATGGCTACTGTCCTAGCCCCACATTCAGAAGTTTGCTTTTCTGCAGAAGGAGGAAAAGGGGGTGGGGAGTGGCTCTAAGTAAGTGTTTTTCATTTTTTGCCTGTTCTACCCCCCTCAAAATCTTGGTCTGTCTAAATTAGGGCATGGGATATTAGTGGCTTCCTCCCAATTTCCTCCACTTTATCCCACCACACTGCATAATTCTTCTGAGAAGAACAATGAAATGTGGATTTCTGATATCTCAATTCAGTAGTTGTTGGCGTTTGCACTATGAGGTTGTTGGAACTTTACCCTGGATTTTTCCTGGTTTATTTTTATTCGATAATTGTTTCCTTTTTATTAAAAAATTTTTTTATTATAGTCTCTTTCAGGGAGGGGAGATTTGTAAATTTATATTTATGTCACCAGCTCTCCTAGAAGTGTCTATGTTTGAATGAAGATGATTTTGTGGCCCCACCCCCTGCCCTCACCTTCAGGGTCTTACTTTCCTTATTTCTAGTAGTCCGGCAGTGCTTTATTGCTTTCCTGTCCTTTCCCTGTCTGCTATGAATGTGCCTTGGCCTTTTGGACCACTCCAGAACATTAAATGACTTTTTCCATTTCTTTTGTGTGTCCCAGTGGCCACAGCAGGTTCACAGTTGCAGCACAACTGTGCAGAAGGTCAGAGAATGCTAATGGGACATTTAGCAGTGAGTGTTCCTATTTGATTTTTTGTTGAAAACAAAATTGAATTGACAGAAGGAGAAAGTGCAATTTCAACTTGATGTAGAAACAGTCCCAAGTTACGGCTTTTATGTTAGTCACTGATAGATGTAAGTAAAGATATTATTTCAGAAGGAGTAATATCATCACTCTCATCCTCACTCTAAAATTTGCCTTATGAGTGAGTGGTGGATCATTACGGCGTGAATCACTAGACACATTTCTCAAATGCTTCTTTTGTAACATGTAAGATAGATTTTGAATGTGCTTCATATGTATGCAGTAAAGTATGTACATTAGAATCATGTTGAAAATGTGAGATTAAATGGGTAATTTTAGGTAATTTAGGATGTATACTGCTACAATTATAATTCAAAAGAATTTTCATCCACATACCTATGGAAACATTACCCTTGGGGTAATGGGATAAAGTGAGGTGATTTTAGGCCAGAAGATCTAAGTACAAATTCTAGATCTCACACTTGTTAACTATGTGAACTCAGACAAATCACTTGATACCTGACTTACTTTTACCATCTACAAAATGGTGATAGTAGCATACATCACAGAGTTGGAAGTATCATGTGGCATTGATGTTGTTTGTAAATTGCAAAGCATAAAATATATGTAAGTTATTATTTAGAATGAAACATAAATTTATGGAGAGTCTATATTACTATAGATATCCCTTGACTGTTTATTGCAACTACTTCTCCAGGGCTTCTAATTGAACACTTAAAAAAATAATGCAAATGAGGGAGAATTACAGTCTGAAAAGTTCTTTTTTCATATTTGGATTTCACCTTTAAATGGTCATGTGAGTAGTCATTGAGAAGATGAGCTTTGGCTCTTGAACATGAATTTACTAGTCCTAACTCAAACCCAGCTCAAACTGGGTTAGTTAAAATGACAAATTTATTGGTTCATATGATCCAATGAATGGATGAACTATCAAGACTCAGAAAAGGCATGGATACTGCTTGGACGGAGAAAATGCCAGAAGTGAGGACTGCAGTGTTACTAGGACTCTAGCACTCATCTCTGTTTCCCTCTGTGAGCCAGCTTCTGTCCTTTCTCTGAAAGCAGAAAACATGACTGCCAAAACAAACAAACAAACAAACAAACAAACAAACAAATCCACCCAAATGCCTTAGTTTACCAGGGCTGCTTTAACAAAGTACCTAATACTAGTTGAAGTAAACAGCAGATATTTATTGTCCCACAGTTCTGGAGGCTAGAAGTGCAAATCAAGGTGTCCACAGGACACAGTTTCTCTGAAGTCTCGGGTTCTGGCAGTGGCCAGCAATTAACGAAATTCCTTGGCTTTTGGCATAACTCCGTTTCTGTCTCTGTCGCATGGACATCTGTCTGAATCTCTGTCTGTGTCCAAATTTTTTCTCTTTATAGGACACCAATCATACTGGATTAGGGGCATGTTCATGGAACTGGGGGTTAGGACTTGAACATATCTTTTGGGGAGTTGTACACTTCAATCCATAATATCAAATTTTCCATCTCATAGATTTGTTCACATTAGGGGAATACCCCAATAATTTATCTGGTTCAAATAGTAAAATCTTAAGAAAGGGTCTCATTGGCTAGATTGGTCAGATGTCCATTATTGGACATTATCTGTGGTCAGAGAAGAAGCTATTTAAGATCCTGGACACTCCCAAGATCACCATGTAATTGGAGAAGAGGGGAAAAGCAGATCAAACAGTCCCATAATGTTTAATAAACTATATTTCATGTTTGTTCTGTCTAATAATATTTTGAAAAAGCCATTCTTTAGTCATTATGTCAATAGAAGTATCTACTGTCCCTAAGTAGACATTAACCACATATACTGTTCTATGTATGAGTAATTTTAAAACAGTTTGGCTCCATAATCATCTCTTTGAAGCAACACAATTGTTTTTTTTAACAAATCAATTTCATTGATACATGTTAATAAAGTATAAATCCACCCAAAGTGTACAATTAATGGTATTTGGTATAATCACATAGTTGTGCATTCATCACTTCAAACATTATTAGAGCATTTTCATTATTCCAATAATAATAATACTAATAAACTAAAAACAAACAAGACTCATCACCTCTTAATCTCTCTGTGCTTCCCCTGCTATACATAGCTGCTATTCTGTTTCCATCTCGCTAGTTTATTTGTGTTTATATTTTGTAAAAACAGTCTTACATATGCACTATCACCCATATTCACATTTCACATGAGGTTTCACCATGTTATACAGTCCCATGTTACATTTTTTAGCTTTCCTTCTAGTAATATACACATCATTTTGCTTGATCATCCTAGGCAACTGAAACAGATTTTTGTACCAGGAGAGTGGGGTGCTACTCTTGCAAATACCAAAAATGGGGTGACGGCTTCAGAATTGAGTAATGGGTAGAGGCTGAAAGAATTATGAAGGGCTTGATAGAAAAGGCCTTGATTGCTTGTAGAAGCGTGTATTCTAAAGATACTTCTGATTAGGTCTTAGAAGGAAACGATAAACGTATTTTTGGAAACTGGAGGAAAGGTGATCCTTGTTATAAAGTGGCAGAGAATTTGGCAAAATTGAGTTCTGATGTCGGATGGAAGGCAGAGCATGAAAGCAGTGAACGTGGATATTTAGCTGGGAGATTTCCAAGCTTAGTGTGGAAGATACAGCCTGGTTTCACCCTGCAGCCTATAGTGAAATGAGAGAGGAAAGGGTAAGCTGAGAGCTGAACTCCTGGGCACAAAGACACCAGAAATGGAACTGAACATGGAACCAGTCAGCAATTTCTGTGGAAGTCAGGATTTGAAATAAATACAGTTATCCTGGAAGGATCTGTGAAAAGTCCTTCTGTGTGATGGATTGGACCCCTGTGAACTACTGACAAGTTTTTTTTTTTTGAGAAATTTGTGTGAGTGGAACCACTGCCAGCCTGGACTAAAAGTGACGGAGAAGGGACAAATTGAAGGAAGAATGGCCTCAAGGGCAGAACCATGGAAGCTGAGGTCTGTGCTGGAGATATCTCCTTGGGCCAAGAGGGCGAGCTCACCAACGTGCTTAGAAATGGTGCATCTGCGCTGGCACTTGGAGAGGACAGGCCTTCTCTGCCCTGTGGTTCACAAAGAGTGCTGCCACCCCAATGCTCCGAGATGGTGAGTCCTGTGCTCTGGCATTTATGGAGAGTATGGCCATCATACCAAAACTTGGAGATGGTAGGACCTGTGTCCCAGGGATTTTGGAGAGTCTGGCCACCACCCCAGTGCTTGGAGAGGGTGGGCCCTGTGCCCCAGTATTTGGGGAGAGCAAGGATGCTTCACAGGTGCTTGGAAGGGTGGGGCTGCCACTTCAGCAGGCCCAGAGGACAAAACATCATTCCACAGATGACCTTCAGACCTTAGAATCTAATGGAGTATGCCTGCTGAGCTTTGGAATTCTTTGGAACCTGTGACCCCTGTTTTCCTTCTAATTTCTCCCTGTGGTAATGGGAAAGTTTATCTTGTGCTTGTCCCTCCATTGTATATTGGAAGCAGATAACTTGTTTATAGGTTTCACAGGTCCACAGACAGAGGGGAATTGTGCCCCAGGACAGACCACACCCATAACTGATTTTTAAAAATAATTAGTAACATAAAACAAAACAAAAAATAAATAAAAATAATTAGTTTTATTGGAGAAGTTGTAAGTTTACAGAAAAATCATGCAGAAAATACATATACCTCCTATTATTAACCCTTTGCATTAGTGTGTACCTTGTTACAATGGTTGAGCGAATATTATAATTGTACAATTATCCGTAGTCCATAGTTTATATTAAGGTGTATTTTTCCCCATATACAACCCTATTATTAACACCTTGCATTAGTTTGTTACTTCCTTTTTTTCAGGAAAAAGCTTAATTTTAAAAATTTTAAAATTTATACAGTTTGGGAAAAACACTTGGTTCCATATAGGTTGGTTCATTTAATTAAAATTTAATTTTTTTCTTGATTCTCTTACATATAAAATTATAAAGAGACAAAATGTGAAAAAGGGTAGTAGGATATGAGCATAGTGAATATTTATAGTAAAAGTTAATATTCTATATAATTTCTTTGATTACTTTTTTTTTAGCTTGCACCCTCTTAAAGTAGTACACTCAATGTTAATTTTTCTATATCTATTATTCTTCTTTATTCTCTTTTATTTATTAATTATACAAGTAATACATGCTGGTGGTAAAATTTTTTACAATCTGTAAGTAAAACAGATTAGTCTGCTTTTACCCTTAATTACACTCTCCTCTCCAAAGGCAGTCACTCTGACATTTTAGTATATGTTTTTCTCTGAAAAGTTATATCCATTTTTAAACAAAGATCTGTGATGTGATTTGTAAATGATTTTTTAGTCATCCATTGTATTTTCATGCCTGATCATAAATTTTCAATCGCTTAAAACATGTTGCTGTATTAGATTTTATTGGTCTCATTAATTTTTCTGTAAATAGATATAACTTTTCAAATATGTAGCCAATTCCCCAACTTTTATGTGTTTTTCTTCAAAAACATCAGCCTTCTCAAGACAATGAATATTGCATATTGTGCCAAGCAAGCTTTTAATTTCAGTGTCTGGGACATTAAATGCTGGGCCTGCATGTTTAGTTGGATGATAAGAAACAACAGACTCGAGGTAGTGAAACTCTTTTCTTGCAAGGGACAGCATTATATGAGCACAGTGTTCTCAATCACCTGGATTAACAGCGACTAAAGCTCCTCTATCCCAAATCCTGTCAAATTTGCTGATACTCGGGAAAGATAAAAAATGCTACAACAGTACAATGAAATGTTCCCTGAAGAACTCTTAAATACTTTGGCTCCAGGAATTTCAGCAATTGGTTCTTCTGAGTAAGAAAGACTTTGCTCTGTAAAAAATTCTTGAATCCCAAGTTCACTATCTTCACACCAGCTACACTGTGTCTTCAGTCTGCAAACCATCTCATCTCAACTACTTTTCCACAAAGAGGGAAAAAATATCCTGAGTCCACTCTTGCCATTAAGATAAATATTCAAATGCTTCTTTAATAGCTGATGTCCTTGTTCTTGATGAAATGCAATTTTGCGGATCATCCACTTCTCTTGCCCTTCTTTCAGAGTTAGTACTTGGTTTTTCTGCACCCCATTATCAAGGTACTCTTTCATTTCGAGTAAAGTTCTGGTCTCATCCATAGTTTTATAGACACCTTTGCCTCACAAGAAGATATCTCCAATACCAAAATACCAAATCTAAGTGATTTTTTTTTTTTTTTTGGCCATGCTCTCTACCTCTTGATTTTTATTTTTTAAGAACAATTTATTGAAGTATATCATTCATACATGAACATACATAAACAATAAATGTTCAGTAAACATTGTGAACTTACTAAACAAACATGCATAACATCATATGGGGCTCCCACACATCACCCCACCACAAATACTTTGCATTGTTGTAAAACATTTGTTAACAAATTATGAAAGAGCATCGTCAAAGTTTTACTACTAACTATAGTCTGTATCGTACTCCCCTATACATTTTTTTTTAAGGATTTATTTATTTACTTTTATCCATTTTTACCCATCCCCCTGTTTTTGTGTCCATTCTCTGGGTAACTTTCTGTGTCCGTTTCCTGCCCTCTCTTCTCATCCTTCTTCTCCTGTCTTCACTGGGATTTGACCCTCAGAAACTCCAATATGGGAGAGAGGCATCCTACTGCCTACGCCACCTTAGTTCCTGGTTTTTCGGCGCATCTCGTCTTGGCTCTCCCTTGTGTCACTGTCCTGTTACATCATCATCTTGCTGCGTGGCTCACAGGGTCTGACGGTGCACCCACGCACGGGGCCTGGTGACACACCCACTCGTGGGGCCTGGCGGCATACCGACTCACGGGGCCTGGCAGCGCATTCGCACATGGGGCCTGGTGGTACACCCGGGCATGGGGACTGGGGGGCTCACCTGCTCGCAGCACACCCATGTGTGGGGCCTGGTGGCACACCCACGCACGGGACCTGGTGGCCCACGTGCCTTCTATACTTTTCTTTTTTTAAAATTTTTACCAGAAGGTCCTGGGGATCAAACCCAGGTCCCTCCATATGGGAGATGAGCGCCCAACCAAATTGAGCCACATCTGTCCCCCTGCTATATCTCTTAAGGTTGACCAAAGATACCTAGAGTTACAGTCTTTTCCCATACAGGATGGTCATATAATAAATCAGGTTTAGTTTATCACCAGCATTCTAAAAACCATACCTAGGGAGAAAAACTAGGTCTGGGGACACATGCATGGTTTCTAATATAGCGAATGTTTAGCCTACCTGATTATCACAAAATCAGGACAGTGAGAATATTCGCATTGAATTTTTATATATGCATAGCCCTAGGTAACCACCCCCCAAGGCAAGGCATAGAATCTTTGCCAGTGTGGAACATATTTTATAATTTATGAAAAAATGTTTTCATAATTGTTCTATTAGCTGTGGTCTATCATTTACAATAGGGTTCATTTACATTGAATGGTCCAATGTCTTTTCTTTTAATTTTACTAGTAACATATATATGACTTAAAATTTCCCCTTTTAACCATATTCACATATATAATTCAGTACTGTTAATTACACTCACATTGTTGTGCTACCATCACCACCATGCATTTCTAAAACTTAACCATCAACCCACATAGAAATTCTGTACATTTTAAGCCTTAACTCCCCACTCCCTACGTCCACCCCATACCTTAGGAACCTATATTTTAGACTATGGCTCTATGGGTTTGTTCATTCTAATTATTTCATATCTGTGAGATCATATAACATTTGTCCTTTTGTGTCTGGCTTATTTCGCTCAACATGATGTCTTCCAGATTCATCCATGTTGTCACATGTGTCAGAAATTCATTCATTTTTAATGCTGAATAATAATTCCATTATATGTATATACCACATTTTGTTTATCCATTCATTGGTTTATGGACATTTCATTGCTTCCATCTTTTGGCAATTGTGAATAATGCCACTATGAACATCTATGTATGAATACCTATTCAAGTCCCTGCTTTCAGATTCGTTTGGGTGTGTATCTAGTAGAGGGATTGCTTGGTCATGTGGAAAGTCTATACTTAGCTTTCTGAGAAATTGCCAAGCTGTCTTCCACAGCGGCTGCACCATTTTACATTTCCACTAGCAGTGAATGAAATGTTCCTATTTCTCTGTGTCTTCTGCAACACTTGAATTTTCTGTTTTTTTTTTTTTTAATTGTCGCCATTCTAGTAGGTGTGAAATGGTATCTCATTGTGGTTTTGATTTGCATTTCCATAAGCTATTGATGTTGAGCATCTTCCCATGTGCTTTTTAGCCATTTGTGTATCTTCTTTGGGGAAATGTCTACTCAACTCTTTTCCCCATTTTTAAATTGAGTTGTCTTTTTATTATTTAGTTGTAAAATTTCTTTATATATTTTGTATATTAAACCCTTATCAGATATGTGGTTTTCAAATGTTTTCTCCTATGGAGTAGATTGTCTTTTTACTTTCATGATAAAGTCTTTTGATTCACAAAAGTTTTTCATTTTGATGAGTTCCCATTTATCTATTCTTTCTTTTGTTGCTTGTTCTTAGGGCATAAAGTCTAAGAAATCATTGCCTAACACAATATCCTGAAGATACTTCTCTAGCTTTTCTTCTAGGAGTTTTATAGTCCTAGTTCTTATATTTAGTTTTTTGATCCATTTTGAGTTAAATTTTTTTTTTCCTTTAAGCTTATTTAATATTTGAACCCTCATTTTCTATTTTCCCAGACCCCAGAGTTAAATTTTTCAAATATAATTTTTCATTTTATTTTTTAAAAGTAACTTAGATTACATAAATGTTACACAAAAAATATAGGGGATCCCCATATGTCCCACTCCCTAGCCCTCCCACATTTTTTCACATCAGCAACATCCTTCATTAGTGTGGTACATTTGTCACAATTGATGAACACATCTTGGGGCATTGCCACTAAGTGATGGTTATAGTTTACATTGTAGTTTACACTCTCTCCTGCACAATTTTGGCAAGTTATTACATGATATACAATGGCCTGCATCTGTCATTAAAATGTCATTCAGGATAATTCCCAAGTCTCAAAAATGTCTCCAAATTACACCTATTTTTCCCTCTCCCTTCCCTCAGAACCTCCAGTGGCCACTGCCCCCACATCCATGATAAAAGTTCTTCCATTGCTAGGATCACAACAAATCTACAGTAGAACAACTATAAGTCTACTCTAGTCCATTGTCCATTCCCCAATCCTGAGGATTCTGTGATGGTGATGCCCACTCCACTTGAGAGGGGGCTTAGGTCCCATGGGGCAGATGGACGGGACTTTCTTGCTTGCAGTTGCAGACTCTCTCTGTTCCTTGAGATGGTCTTCATCAGTCATCTTCTCCTTGTTAGTTGTCCTGGATGAGTCCAATGAACTGGAGAGTAGGTGTTACAAGTCTGTTGAAATTCAGGGCCCAACTGGCACATGAACAGCCCAAAGATTTAAGTCTCTTGGACATACGACTATCAACTCTAGTGCTAATTATAGGTTCAAATAGAGGGGCAGCAGAGCCATGTGTAGGGAAACATAACTAAGTCCAACTCTTTCACACTGGGGAACGCAAATTCCAAAGTAGGGCCCACTGGCAGGGTTCCAAACTCCTGAGCTGTCTGCCCTGCCTATAGTGTCTGGATGTCTCCAGAGCCCTCAGGAGCCCTGCTATTTGAGGTAATATTTACTTTGGCAGTCTGTAAGTTCCTGCGGAGATGTGCATAAACATAACCTCTGAAATGACCTCCCAACTCACTTTGAAGTCTCTTAGCCATATAAACTCATTTGTCTTTACCCTCTCCCCCTTTTGGTCAAGGTATTTTTCCAGTTGCATTGCTAGTTGGTGCTTGGTAGTAATCCCTCGGTGCCAGGGAAGCTTATCCCCGGGAGTCCTGTCCCATGCTGGGGGAAAGGTAATACATTTATACACTGAGTTTTGACTTAGAGAGAGGCCACATTTGAGCAACAAGGAGGCTCTCAGGAGGTAACGCTTAGGCACCCTATAATACTAGTCTAAGTTTCAATTTCAGAAGTAAAGATTCATAAGTACAAACATCACAATCAAGAACATGTCAATGGTCCATCCTCCTTCACTAGTCTCTGCACCTGTACTCAGGGGGTTCTTACTCTCCCATTAGAGAATGTGGCAGAGTTCCCCAGGATGGGAATTTGATATTTCTTTGGTTGTTGTGTGGATCTCCACCCACTGTGACAATGCCCCATGAACAGTTGAGCACATTCATAAGCCTTATACGTATGCCCTGGGTGAACCTCCTCCCATGCATCCCCTCTTGCTGATACCCCATGCCAATGATCCTCCCCTGGCACAGTTGAAACCCTTCTGTGACCCAAAACTTCTTCAAAATTGAAGCCATCAAAATAACCAAATACAATTAACAGGAAAATGATATAATAATGTTGGTTTTAAAATAACGAATAAAATACAAAAACTTTTTTTAAAAGTTTGAAATGATGAAAAAAATAAAAACAAAAATATAAAAATATATAAAATTAAAAAAAATTTAACATTATGTCTTTCATCACTGTAAGATCTGTTGTCTTGCATGTACAGTGACATTTGTTTCATTTATTTTCCCAGAATCTAATATTTTTCATTTTGTTCAAAGAAGTTTTAGGTTACAGAAAAGTCATGTACAGAATATAGGTGATTCCCATATACCCAACATTCTTTACCTTTTCCCCTTTTCCCTATTAATAACATTTTACATGTGGATGGTACATTTGTTACAATTGATGTACAAATATTGAAACATTGCTACTAACCATGGTCAATGATTTACAATGTGGTTTAAATTTTGGACCATACACTTTTATAGATTTTGATGAAGTTTGATGTGGTCTGTATTCATCCTTGCAAGATCATGTAGAACAATTCCATCACCCCAAAAAATGTCCTGTGTTCCATTTATTCTATTCCTCCCTCCCTCTGCCTTTGGGACCCATAGTAACTACCAAGATTAACTCATTGAAGGACCAGATTCATAGTTACTTGCAACAACATTGAGGGCTTGACATACTGCTCTGTCCTCCCCTATTAGGCACTGCCTATGCTCTCAAGAGACTCCTGCCCCTCTATTTGAGACCATAGCAGGACTCCCCAGGATGGGAGTCCAACACCTTCCTGCTCATTATGTGAGTCTCCACCCCCTGATACAACACACTATGACAAGATGAATGCTACACACTTCCTAGAAGCCTGCCCCAGGTACAACCTGTCCCGCGTGCTCCCTATTTCCAACACATTAAACCAATAACCCTCCCCTGCCATATTTGCCAAAAGAACCACATACTGCAAATCCTCAGATTTCACATGCAACCTCCCCCCAATTCCATGGACAGTCTAACCCACCCTCCCCACCCTATCCCCTTTATAGACCAGCACTGTCCAGCCCAATAGCATCACTGCACCACTGTTATGCCAATCCACTGCACAACTACACTACACCCTTCCACCTTATCATAGATTTTTGCCCATATAGGCATTGACTCACAACCACCTTCTCCCTTTTTGTCTTCTGTAAACCTGTCTTCCAGACTCTAGCTCTGTGAGCCTGTTCAAATTTGCTTAATTCATATCAGTGAGGTCATGTAATATTTGTCCTTCATTGCCTGGCTTCCTTCACTCAACATAAGGTCTTCAAGATTCATCCATGTTATCCTGTGTGTTAATACTGCATTCCTTCTTATAGCTGAGCAATATTCCATTGCATGTATGTACCACAATTTGTTTATCCATTCATCTGATGATGGACATTTGGGTTGTTTCCAACTTTTGGCAATAGTGCATTATGCCGCTATGAACATTGGTTTGCATATATCTGTTCGTGTCCCTGCTTTCAGTTCTTCTGGGTATATACCCAGCAGTGGGATTGCTGGATCATTTGGCAGTTCTCTAGTTAGCTTCCTGAGGAACCGCCAAACTGTCCTGAACAATGGCTGCACCATTCTACATTCCCACCAGCAGTGGATAAGAGTTCCTATTCCTCCACTTCCTCTCCAACACTTGTAGTCCTCTGTTTTCTTAATAGCCGCCAGTCTAATAGGTGTAAGATGATATCTCATCATAGTTTTGATTTGCATTTCCCTAATAGCTAGTGATATTGAGCATCTTTTCTTGTGCTTTTTAGCCATTTGTATTTCTTCTTTGGATAAGTGTCTATTCAAATCTCTTGCCCATTTTTAAAATAGGTTGTTTGTTTTTTTATTTTCAAGGTGTAGGATTTCTTTGTATCTGCTAGATATTAGACCCCTATCAGATATATGGTTCCCAAATATTTTCTCCCATTGAGCAGGCTGCCTTTTCACTTTCTTGACAAACTCCTTTGAGGTGCAAAAGTTTTTAAATTTTAAGGAGCTTCCATTTATCTATTTTTTCTTTTGTTGCTCACGCTTTGGGTGTAAAGTTCATGAAACTATTTCCTAATACAAGATCCTGTAGATGCTTCCCGACATTATCTTCTAGGAACTTTATGGTCTTGGCTATTATGTTTATAAATTTGATCCATCTTGAGTTAACTTTCGTATAAGGTATGATGTGGTATTCCTCTCTCATTCTTTTAGATATGGATATCTAGTTATCCAAGCACCATTTGTTGAAGAGGCCATTCTCTCCCAGTTGAGTGGGCTTGGTGGCGTTGTCAAATATCGGGTGACTGTATATGTGGGGATCTATATCAGAACTCTCAATTCAGTTCCATTGGTCAGTTTGTCTATCCTTGTGCCAATACCATGCAGTTTTGACCACAGTAGCCTTGTAGTATGTTTTAAAGTCAGATAGTGTGATTCCTCTGATTTCATTTTTCTTTTTCAATATATCTTTGGCTATTTGGGGCC